>JAQGBX010001080.1:0-27726 GCA_034698745.1 Megaphyllum sjaelandicum | reverse complement strand
GAAGACTTTACAGACTTATGGCTCACCTTGTAGTTACACCCGGTGTACACTTTTTGGCCCAATCAAATCCGCTATAATTAAAGGCAGTTGTGCTAATTTTGTGGAATATTTGAAAAAGATTTGTAAAATTCTGGCAAATTTGGGCAGATATGCAAAAGTCGCTAAAATTATGCAAAACCATGTGTTGAACCGTTTTTTTAATTGTTTATTAAAGTCAAGATGAAAATTTTATAGTAGGTAATATCATTTGAATCCCTTGTCATATAAAATTGCAAACAAATGTTTGATTTTTCGAATGCACTGAAAATTGGCAACTTTGACAATGTTTTCATGGGCATGCAACAGTTTATAAAATTTATCGCTTCAGCTCCGCATAGCAATGGACAAAGCTATTTTATAACATACGGTACTAACGGAAAAACCCGGTCTTGCCCTGGTGAAATTGGTCTGGCAGTTTTATGGCCAGATTCGAAACGGGCGACTTTAAAATGCACATCCCCCCTACGTGCTAGACGAAAGGGTCCTTTTCGAATGGCCCCCCAGACATCCACACACACACACACACACACCCAGCCAGCCACAAACAAGATGGACGCGACTTGAATTTTATATATATATATATATATAGATGACCCGTTGGATTATTTTCAATTTTTAATTTTTTTTCAGCCTTGGAACTGATTAAGCTGGCCATTGAAAAAGCTGGCTACACTGGAAAGATAGAGATTGGAATGGATGTTGCAGCTTCGGAATTCCACAAGGATGGCAAATACGATCTGGATTTCAAAAACCCAAAATCCAATCCTGAAGATTATGTTAGTGGCTGTAATCTTATTCCCCAGTGTTTTTCCATGACCTGGTTACTTCTGATTATCATTCATTTTGTTCAATTTTTCATTAGTTGTCACCTGAAAAGTTAGCTGATTTGTACCGCGAATTCGTTAAGGATTATCCCATTGTCTCAATTGAAGATCCATTTGATCAGGATCACTGGGATGCATGGACGGCACTACTAGCTAGCGTACCTATTCAGATCGTCGGGTCAGTAGGAATGTTTTTTGAATTCCATTTTTGCCGTAGACTTTTCTTTTTAACTTTCTTCTGATGATTATCCAGGGACGATTTGACCGTCACAAATCCCAAGAGAATTCAAACAGCCATTGAGAAAAAAGCTTGCAACTGCCTTTTGCTGAAAGTCAACCAAATTGGGAGCATCACTGAAGCCATTCAGGCGTATGTAAATTTTTATTTGTTTCTTCGGATTTTTGTTTGATTCAGTTGACCTAATCTTAAAAATGGACGTTGTTTTGAATTAATTGGTAATGTTAGTTTGTGCTGTTAGATAATTTCTGCATATATTTTCAAAATGAAGGTAGTGATAGCCAGTTTCTCATAATCTGAATTTGTGATATTTGCGTGCAGGCATCTCTTGGCTAAGTCCAACGGCTGGGGAACAATGGTGTCTCACCGCAGTGGAGAAACTGAAGACTCTTTCATTGCTGATTTGGTTGTGGGCTTGAGCACGGGACAGGTAAGCCTAACATCTGCTTTAAATTTGATCTGCACAATTGCACAAACTTGTAGAGAATCCGTAGTCTTCCCATCCTGTGAGGTGATACTGTGGGTGAATTGTTGTCAATTCTTTTGTTAAAGATCAAGACTGGTGCCCCGTGTCGATCGGAAAGGTTGGCAAAATATAACCAAATTCTGCGCATTGAGGAAGAACTTGGAAGCAATGCCAAATTTGCAGGGAAAAACTTCCGTTCTCCTTCTTAAATGCTGTCCATTGTCGGTCCTGGATGTCTATGGATGCATGCGTGTGATTCTCATCCCTCTTTTGTTTATTGCTAGCCACACATATATACTCTTAGCTGCTTTATCATTGTTTATTGATATTATGCCGTGTAATGGAATTTATACCAGTGTTAGTTGTTGTTGCTTAGTTGATACATTGTCCTAGTTAATCGCTTCTATGAATATATATTAATTCTTGTACTACATGTACTATGTGGGGAGGGGATACCTACTTATTATGGTAATTTGACTATGCTGCAGTTGTCCAATCATTTTTAGATTGAAATTTCTTTCTAGCCCATGAGGCAATCCATCACCCAATTTACTTTATTAAAGCATTTTTTTTATCTTGCACAAATTATAGCATCGTTCTTTGTGAAATAGGAATTTGGTTCATGTTCAACATATAGTATTTTGGTTGACATATCTTTCATTCAACTATGTAGAAACCCCAACTTATGTACAAAACATGTTGTTATGCACATGATTCTTTGTGATTCATAAAAGCTCTGCAATTGAGATTTTGTTACTGCTGCATGCCCATTTTACCATAGCAAATAGCCGGTAGGATTAGGGTCAGATAAGCTTAACTATTTTTTACTTCTTATCTTGAACTTATAAAGTTAATCATGAGTTGTGTGTAAGAAGATCTAGTCAGCTCTTCATTGTTAGTTGAGTCAATTTTTATTATTATTAGTTTTGGTGCGTGGTTACATCTCTGACTGAAAGTGGCGGCCAAACCCAAATTAAAAGGCAGAAACCGAGTTTCCCATGTTCACAAATCTTCACTTTAAAAGTAATTTTAAGGCAGCATGTAAACCTTATTTCCATATAATGAAAATCAGGAATTGTAACCCTGGATCTGCCTTAACCTTAAATCTCCTAGAAAATGGGCCAAAAGCTTAAGTTATGAGTGTATACCATGCTAAAAACTTCGGATGACTATTCCCGGTGATTCAATGTACATAAATCTAAATGTTCTTGGCGTGGTAAAACATTTTGAGGAAATTGATGACTCTCCATTGTGTGTCCAGGCATTATGACTGAATAAATTCGCAGAAAAAAAGTTACGTTTGTAATGGAATTTATTATAAAAGCATAATTGGTTTTAAAAAGGTATCCAGCTGCAGGCAGATAGTCAGGAGCTGCTGTAGCTAATTTGCTAACTTCATGCAGTTAAAGACATTTCCATCCAACTTAAGCAGGAAAAGTAAAATTGATTCGTTTGCCTATACTGCAGTTAATTTGTGCTTCATAAAAATGAAGATGTCAATTATGTACAAGTCAAAACGGTATACTTAAATACAAGACATCAACAGGGTGTGCTATTGAAGGTGGCACCTCTTAAAGATAATTAGCCAGCCTGTCAGAAGTCCTCATCTTCGTCGGAGCTAAATTTTACCAGTTTGGGTTTTTGCTTTTTTGCACTTCTGGTTTGTCGTGGTATGTTTGCAGGAACCTGTTAGGAAATATGCAACAGAAAATCAGTTACTTGGTACTTTCAAGTCTTCACCGTGCTAGTTTTGCACAATGCAACTTACTTCCTTCTCAGTTTCTTCCATCTTAGCCCTTGTTCTTGTAGTTCTGGTGGTATACGGTGTTGCCATACTTGTATTGGCTTTATTTGCTTTGACAGTCGAAGTGGTGCGAACCTTTCCTTTGGCCGCCTGGCTAGCTTTATTATACGTACCTTCTTCTTCAACCCCTTTGTTGTGATATTCCTCAATCTTCTGCTCCAGTTCTTCTAGCATTGCCTACGAAATAAAATGCAGTCTGAGAAAGTTGTTTTATGGAATTTTATTGGGTGCATTCTTGCACCCTCACATTTGCTCGCTCCACTTGCCTTATGCTCAGGCTTGGCAGATTTCAAAGCATTCGAAATAATGCTGCAGAAGTACTCGTACACTTGAGGTTCCATGAGTTTATCCGAATAACATGATAGATTATCCAACAGTTTGCGATAGCAACGCTCATTTAAGCACAGTAAAGAGATGCAATATGCCAGGTCTCTCCACTGGCGCTCTAACCTGTTGGAAAAATCCATCATTGAATAAATGCAATCTATGTCATAAAATATTAATTATTGCTATTGTAAGATACTATGGCTTACCGCGTACAGCTGAAACGTTGGCAAAGTTTTTCAACCAAATTTTCCAACAACTTATCCTTCTGGACGTAAGGTAGCAAATGTCTTGAAAAATAAATTTTTGGTAATGTTTTTTTTATCGACAATTGCTGAATACTCCAGTACTAATGAATTGAAAACACTGAAATTTTAATACTTCAAAACTGCTTGGAAAATTTCTTCGGTGGTCCCCACTTCATTGTCCGACAGCCGGCTGATAATGTCAGGCAAAAGGTTGTAAATAGCATTTCCCTACAGAGAGAAACTCTTCAGTTAATGTCTTCACAGTAGACTTGCTTCAAAGAGCGTAGTGACGATTGGTCTACCTTCCGTGACAGCTCCAAAAAGAAAAGCTTTGCCATTCCAGCGATTCGGTCGTTGGAATTCACCACACAAAGTGCCATCTCGCTAATCTGTCCTTTCACTTTGATCAAGTCGTGTAAAATGAGATGAGTGAGAACATTGAGCGCTGTGTGCTTCACTTCAAACGAATCATCTCGCAATCTGTGATTCCAACAAGACTTTAATTAATACAAGCATCCATCATTGAAAAGCTCTCCACTTAATTTTGAAAACAAAGGCAGAGCAAATTTGTCTTCACTTTCATTTAATTCTACGCTGTACGTGGAAATGAACATAGTGTGCATCAGCTTGAGCATGGCGTTGCACTTATTTGGCACAACTGTTCCATGTTGAAAATTTAAACAATTAAATATTGTTTCTTGCTACAACTTGAACACTGAATATTTAGAATAACTAGGAACGACAAATGTTTATAGGAAACTTTTCTTGAAGCATAACACTTGCCAACATGAATATCAACAGCAGGCTTGTGGTAGCTATTTGTTCCCTACCCTAATTTAAACTTTATTATGTTCCCAATTACCTTGCATATAAATGCGGAGTCCATGGCTCCACAACATTGGGAAAACGACGAGCCAGATCTCCGAGGGCCACAATGGTGTTCGAGCGTATCATTGATTCAGGAGATTTTTCCAGAATGGTGATCAGCAACTGCATATGAGCGTCGCAGAAATCGGAACTATGGATATTTTCCAAATGAGGCTCATGAACAAAGCAATATTACACATAAGGTGATTTTAAACTCATCCTACCTCACTGTCATATATTTGGAAAGAGAGAGGGAAGCTGCTGCTTGCAAATCTGGGTCCGTGTATTTTCCTGGATTGCTTGCCACGGCAATAATGACGTGGGACAAGCTGGCCAAGAGGTTGGTGCCAGTTACCAGTTCCTTATCGCAAAGGTTGTGAATGTATTCTGCCTCAATGTCTTCACCACCAGCACCAGTAATTCCACAATCTTCATCCATAGAATCCACTAGACTATCTTTTACCTGAACCAATTAAAAAGTTAAAGAGTTCGTTGAAGTTGCAATTGCTGCATTACGATATCATTGATGTGCAGGATTTACCTTGCTAACGGATGCTTTTGCGCTAAAAGATTGCCGGTTTCGCTTTTTCGATTTTCCTGCTTTGTTTTGTGAAGCTTTTTCCTCCTCTACTTGATGGCGACGCTTCAGTTCAGTGAAGATGTCGACGTCCATGTGGGTCATTTGACAGAGAGCGACGTGTCCACAAAGGAACAAGAATCGGGAAAAAGTGACAGATTCGCACGCGTGTTCCTCGTCACCACCTACAGGAAGATATTACACCATTAATACTATGCTAGGATGATTATCATTTTGACATCTGTGGACATTTTATTATCTATGGGACTTCTTTCACACATGCACTGATGCAGCAAGGTAAATTTTTCTGACATAAAAAAAATCTTATAGAAATATAATGTTCAACCCTATTTTTATCATTGAAATCAAGAATAAAATGGTTTCAAGAACTCTACCTTCAATATCGTTTTTTAGGTTAACAGACTATGATTAAGGTGATATTTTAAATCGACTGATCAATACACTCAGATGCATAGTTTGTTTAATTAACACCGTCTAAGGCTAGTTATGGTTATTAGTTGATGACTAAAATGGTGGAGACAAGTGGAAGAGAATTTGTGCATTTCACAACTTCAAACTTGAAACCATATTTTTCAAATGCATCATAATCTTGAAAATACAGTAGAACTCCAATTATCTGAATCAATTGGGACCGGACCCCATTCGGATAATTGGATTTTTTCCGAAAAAAGGGTACGTATATTATGTATTTTAAGGAAAAATAGCTTATTCTCAGTACTGTAAGCATTTTTAATTAATTAATTGAAAAATCAACACTTTTACATGTTATATAACGTGTGTACTTAAAAGTGCTGTACATTAGTACATGTACATTGCAAATGGAAGTCATTGTTTGCTGAACATTTCGGTCAAAGTAAGCTGTTTGAATGTCTTGGTCCGTTTTCGGGCAGCCAATGCGAATCGCATTACATGGACATTGCACATTTCCGCCTTAAATTTATTTTCTGAAAGCGATTCGGATAGTCGGAGTTCGGATAATTGGAGTTCTACTGTACATGGACATTGCACATTTCCGCCTTATTATTTATTTTCTGAAAGCGATTCGGAGTTCGGATAATTGGAGTTCTACTGTACTTATATGCCTGTTTTTGCTTTTAAACTATCCTGGAAAAACTTCTTTACCTAAAGGATTCAATGGATCGAGCATCCTCTTGCGTATGACCACCAGATCGGAAGTTTTTACAGGGTACCCCAGACCTGGAAATGTCAGGGAAATTCAACGTATTAATGATTTTACGTGGTTAGCTCAGGGCCTATTTGAAAACTTTTAAAAAATTTCAACGTCCACATTTTTTTTTAATTTTTCAGTTTTTGAGCTTAAATTTGCAAAATTGATAGTTTCAAATGATTTTTTTTAAAGTTTCAACATTACAATTGCTGATGACAAATTTCCACGTTTTCTGAGAATACATTTGTAACACAGGGTACCCCCAGACCTAGTAAACCTGGCAAATTGTGTCAAGGAACTTTAAAATGGCTGGAAAAGTCAAAGAGAAGTCCGGGAAGAATGGCTTATTTTAAAAAAAAAGCCAGAGAAATTCAACATGGTCATGTTGTTGCGATTCAAAATTAATGCTAGTTATAATATGATATTATAAATGATCGTTATATTTCAGGGCTCATTTTACCAATTTAAGTTTGCAAAATTTCTAAAGTTTTCCAAATAAAAAATTGCAAATTTTTCCACGTTTTCCGAGGTCTAATTTACATAATTTCTAATGTTTTTATAGTACAAATTTACAAAATTTCCCACGTTTTTGCGAGGGCACATTTTGAACATTTTACGAATACAAAATTTTCAAATATTCAACATTTTTGTCATGCAATTTTTTTTAAATTTTCAAAATTGTCACTAATGTAAATTTTTCAAGTAAGGGAAACTTTTTCAAGGCCAGGGAAGTTCAAAATGAAATTTCTAGGGAAACCCTTTAACATTTTCAACTGTTTTCGAGTACATGTTTATAACATTTTCAACAGTTTTCGAGACATTTTTTTTAAATATTTAACGTTCTAAAAACAAATTTTCAAAATTGTCAGTTAACATTTTAGAGTAGAAATTTGCGAGACTTTAACATTTTTCGAATACAAATTCGCAAAATTTTGTCAAAAAAAAATTGACATTACTAAATATTGCAAAAATATTGAACATTGTCCTCGTTGATATTGCAAAATCCTGTCAATATTTTTTTTTTCATTTTTCAGGGAAATTTGTTTTAAAAGCCTATAAAAGTCAAGAAGTTGAAAATGAAACTTCTGGGGGAACCCCGTATTATACGCGGGGTGTTCATTAAATTACCGCAAGCATTATTTAAAAAAAAAAGAACATGCAATTATTACAATTATTTAACAACTGCTTCCTTGAAAATTGTGTTTTTGGTCCATTTATACGAATTTTTAAACTTCAGATCGCGTATTATAAAGAGAAAACTGCAACTGTGGGGAAATTTGTCCGAGCCGAACATCTCCGCGTGTTTAGGAACTTCGATAGGCAGACCGTAAGTAAATCCTTTATAGTTTGTTGCGTACTCTTACTTTATTTGAGAGTTGTTTAAAATAGTGTTCCCTAGACCTTGAAAACCTGGAAAAGTCAGGGAACTTGAAAATATCTGGAAAAGTCAGGGCCCATTTGGAAACATTTTTACATTTTCCTAGTACAAATTTTCAAAATTTTCCACGTTTTCAAAGAACAAATTTTCCTCGTTTTCCGAGTACAAATTTTCCACGTTTTCCGAGAACAATATTTGCAAATTGCTATAGTTTTCCAAGTACAAATTTGCGAAACTTTCCGACTACAAAATTGTAAAATTTTCAAAATTTATTCATGCCAATTTGTTTTTTATTTATTTATTTTTTGAATTTTTTTATTTTAATTTTTAAAAATTCATTATTAAATTTTGAAAAATATTTTACTGTGACGATTTTGGATGATGTCCAAATTTTTTTTTGCATTTTCCAAAAAAAATGTCCAAAAAATTTTTTTTTGCATTTTCATTAGTTAGGTAGAATTTTTTAAAACCTGGAAAAGTCAGGGAAGTTGAAGGTGAAATTGAAAGATTGATTATTTCGATTTTTGGAACTAAAGCTGTTGGATGAAGCGGCCACACTCCAAACTGTCGTGAAAGAATTGATTCTGGTCGTCAATCGAAGAGCTCATATTGTGCTTAAAAAGATGACGAAGAAATCGGTGGAGCTTAGCAATTTAATCGCGGAATTCATCTTTGCTAAAACGGTAACCGTAGTTCGTAATGTCACGATCGAGTCGGACAAAACATGATTTCGGCAAAATGAACTAAAATTGCGTCGACATTTTGATGAAAGATGCTACCAGAGATGGGCATCGATCAATCGAGACTAACTACTAATGATTCGGTATTAGTCATGACTAAAACTAATTTAGTTGGTCCTTAGTCACGGCGCTTCCGATCGATGATCGATTAGTAGTAATCTGGACTAATTAGACTGATATTCGTTAGTCGTCTACGCAACGAAGAACTGTCTCAATTTCGTACCTGTTCCCCGGAAATGGGAAGTGTTTTGGTCAGTTTCTAATTTTAAATAATATGGCAACTTTTTTTAAGAAAATTTTCACGATTTGGCAATTCTCGAAAAACTCCCAATATTGTCGAAAAATTCAAAAAATTGTTAAGAGTACCCCCAGACCTGGAGAACCTTGAAAAGTCAGGGAACTTGAAAATGTCTGGAGAAGTCAGAGAAGAATGACTTTATTTTGAAAATATCAGGGAAATTCAACGTAGTCAAGTAAAAATTTGCAAAATTTTCCACGTTTTCTGATGACAAATTTGCAAAATTTTGCACGTTTTCCGAAGACAAATTTGCAAAACTTTCTGCATTTTCTGAAGACAAAAATGTCAAATTTTCAATAAGATTTCCTTTAAAATTTTTTAAACATTTTAACATTTTTCTATGTTAATTTTCAAAGTTTTCATTAGCAAATTAGGGGAAATATTTTCTTGCGTCGATTTTTTACATTATCATTGGTCAGGGAAATTTTTTTAAAACTTGGAAAAGTTGGGGAAGTCGAAAATGAAATTTCTGGGGGAACACTGTTGTCAAAAGCTTTCAAAATTATCGAACATTAGCCGAATTGGCAATATCGACGAAAATTCCAACAAAAAAACAGCAGCCCTTCTCCGAAGCTATTTAGTTAATTCATTCGCTCGAGTTGCGATTGAAATTACAAGAAATAATTAGCGCCCGAAATATAAATTACGCTATGCTAATGAATCATTCAATCGTTATTCGAATGAGATAATTAATCAGAATTTATTTTCCGCGAAAGTGTTTTACAGATTTGTGCATTTTGGGGAAATAATGATATTGCTTAAAATGCTGATCTTTTTATTTTTGTTTATCATCAATAGTCCGTCTTAGAATATAACGATGAATGCGCCAAGGATGCCGACGCCGTGGTCTCTCTCTCCTACGACCAGGTCCTTTTAATTTGTTTATTGACAATTTCGATTTGTGGAGATTATACCGGATCTAGCACTCGAGTGAAACTATCCTTTGATTTTTAGGTCAAAGCCAGATTTCGGACGCAGTTTCAAATGCTAGTTCCTGGCGGTCAAGCCAACATGATCATACAGAAAGAGGTGAGTTTTGCTTCCGGTCCAAACGTCGGACTGTGACTAGTTACATGTGGCAAACACCAGGAATAATGTCGGAGGGCATGAACCAGAGTATTTTTTTACGGTTTCTAGCTGCTTCGTCACGTTATTGCCTAGCTTATTCATTCAACAGGGTAGTTTAGTTTAGTTAAGTTTGGTGGATGATCACCGCGCCGTGGCATTGTGGAGATTTAGGGTTGTCTCAGAGAGACAGAGGTGAGTTGTCTGCATGATTGTTAATAGGATAGGAAGACGGTCATGGCCGATTTTATATAGGAACTACTCAGCATTCGCCTGGAGAAATTGTGGGAAACCATGATAAACCACAATCGTGGATGGCCGACCGGGAATCGAACCTGGGTCTACCGATTGCAACACGAGGATGCTAACCACTCAGCCACCTTGCTCGGTGGCTTATAGGGTACCCTCAGACTTAAAAAAGTCAGGGAAATTCAACGCAGTCATGTTGTTGCGATGCAAAATTAATGCTTGTACATGGTTAGCTCGTATTTCTGAATTAGTCATATATTTTAGAAACAAATGACATCATTTTCTGACGTGTTTCTGATTCTGCCCTGGTCATTTTTAATTTTTTTTTATCATTTCTTTATTTGGTTAGGATGGAACACCATCTCAAGGACTCGACATAGAGGTGAGCACGTTTTGTTAGATGTTGGATATTTTCAACTGGATAATATTGATTAATTATCCACGCTTCAAGATGACCAAAAATGACGTGATTTGTCTCTGCTTTTGATGTCATTATCTGTAAAAAATGATATCACATCTTCAGACACGCCATATTTTAGGAAAAATTGAGTTCATTTTCTGACATACATTATTTCGAATTTTGAATTTTGTAAGATCATTTTTAATTTCTCAAACAGGTGTCGTTCGGAACGCTTCAACTTTCAGTCGACCAACTCGATCAATTTTCCAGCGGTCAAAAAGCGATGATTTCCTTAGCATTTTTTTTCGGATTGCACACCATGGAACGTACGCCTTTGTACATCTTTGACGAAGTTGATACCAACCTCAGCAATCGTTCTTCAAGAATACTCGCCGGTAAGCCAAAATCCAGATTTAAACGAAGGGATAAGTGGGAAAGCTCTAAAGCCTTAGGTTTAATGATCCGGAGAAGTTAGAAAAGAATTTTGAAAAAGTCAGGGAAATTCAACGTAGTCGTTTGCCGTGATCCAAAATTAATGATGCTACATTGTTAGCTCAGTGACCATTTGCAAACTTTTCAAAATTTTCCAGCTTCAATTTGCAGCAGTTTCTGAGGAAAAATGTGCAATATTCTTCACATTTTCAGAGTACAAATTTGCAAAAAATTTCCACGTTTTATCGAGGACAAATGTGCAAAATTTTCGACGTTTTTCCGATTACAAATTTTCACTATTCCAGACGTACAAATTTGCAAAACTTCCAAATAGAAATTTTCACAAATTTTCAACGTTTTTCGAGGACAAATTTGCAAAATTTTCAACGTTTTCCAGTACAAATATTGGTTATTTTCCTATGTCAATTTTGCAAAATATTTTCTTACGTCGCTTTTTCAAAATCGTGGATAATCTTGGCATATGTCAATTTTGATATTGTCTCAGTCAGGGAAATTTAGAAGTAGCATATGACATTTATGGGGAAACCTTTGGTCCTTCTTTTTGCACGCGATTAGACAGTGGAAAAATCTTCCGAAAAATACTTCAGATTTGTTACGAGTTAAATTTAGCAATGATGCGTAGCATCGATGGTGACTGACGTAAGAGCATCCTCCTGAAATTGGGCGAGACCATACCCCTTACCATATGGCATTTATTTTCTGGCTGTAGGGTACTGAGTTGAATAACAACATTTTTTGGAATTTATTGAGTGAAATATAGTTGGAGCTAGAAAAACGTTTCGTAATAATTCTGAAATTCTTGCCAAATTCTCGTAAATTAATGGATTGTCTTTATTTCAGATCATGTGCTAAGATTGTCTAGGGATGCCCAGTTTTTTATCGTCACCCTACGGCCCGAATTTGTGCGAGTGGCCGACAGATGTTTCACCGTAACAAACAGAAACGGGGTGAGTACCGCTGTACCAAGTACGATTCCCGTCGGTGTCTGCACGAATTTACTGGATTGTGGGGGGAGAATGTTTCCTCACTCAGATCCACGTCATGTCTCGTTTGTCCCTTCCCGACTTATAAATTTAAATTTACCTTCACCAGGGTTCCCCCAATAATTTCATTTTTAACTTCCCTGACTTTTTCAGGTTTTAAAAAATTTCTTGACAAATTACAATGTCAACAGTTAACATATTTTGCAAAGTTTACTAATGACAATTTTGAAAACTAACATAGAAATTTTTTTGAAAATTGGACAATTTTGTATTCGGAAAATGTAGAAAGTTTTATAAATTTGTTCTCAGAAAACGTGGGAAATTTTGCAAAATTTGTACTCTTAAAAATGTGGAAAATTTTTAAAACTTGTACAGGGAAAACCTGGAGAATTGTCAAATTTGTCTTCGAAAAACGTGGCAAATTTTGTAAACTTGTACTTGAAAAACGTAGAACATTTTTCTAATTTTACTCGGAAATCGTGGAAAATGTTTGCAAATTTGTCCTCTGAAAACGTGGGAAATTTTACAAATTTCTACTCGGAAAATGTGCCCTGAGCTAACCATGAAGAAGCATTAATTTTGGATAGCGACAACATCACTACGTTGAATTTCCTGAACTTAATCAAAATAAGCCATTCTTTCCTGACTTTTCCAGGTTTTCCAGGTCTGGGGGTACCTTAGTTCACCCAAAACCTTGCTTTTAGGAAGTCGAGTGTACCGAGAACTCCTTTCGTCCTTTTACAACTTAATGTTTGGCAAAATATTGGTTTTAGGTGACCTACATTGAACGGATGAGAGACGGGCAAACTCCCGACCACCCAACGAATCTGGCATCTCCCCAGCGCCAAATTCGATTTGAGGAAAATGGAGATGATGAGATGGAAGTTGAATAAGTCTGGACTAGCTTAAGATTGTCTCCTAGTTGTCCATTTTTTCCGGGGATGCGTGGAAAGATAGTTTTATCGATAGAGTAGATATCTTAATGATTTATTTTCTTTAGATGATGAAGAAAAATTAATAGAAAATAAGATTTTCTTTAAAACTCCCACCGCCTCACATGGTACTCCGAACACTTATTGACAGTATTCTCTAAATAATGGATCCTCGTAGGTGACATCGAGGTGACAAGGAGGTAAAGCCTATCTCGGTAATGCAGGAAATTTTCGGAAGAAACTCCTAAAAATATATAGTAATATAATATATTATAAATTAAATAATATAATTTTCCACCAATATACAGTATGTTCGTTTCATCCTCGAATCAATTCTTGATACATAATATTAAGTTTCGGGAAAATCTTTTAAGTTCGAACATAAATTATTTAAAATCAGTAGTGGCTTCCGAAATATTTAGCATTATGGGAACGGGTGTTTCCTGAGCATTTTTTATATTCTGATTTTTACTACCTTTCGCGATGTTATTTAACATTTTTGCCGCAATTTGAGGCGCGCAAGAACAATGATTTTGAGTATTTGTTTCCTTTCATTTTTGTTTTTGGCACGATTACATCGTATTTGTTCGATCCATTTCGCATATTACTCGTATTGTTTGTTCCTTCCGTCACAAAGTATTTCGTGAAATTTTCACACTTTCATTCGCGAAATTCACAATCTAGTCGTTTTTTGTTGTTGTTGAGAAGCACACTCGTTCGTAAAATCTGTCAGTATTTTTAAATTTTTATTATTTATCCCGTTTATATACAGGCTCGTGTTCAATTTCGATTCGATAAGCAAAACCCGTGGATTAATCCACGGATTGTGTTCACCGAATCGATATAATACTTTTGATAAACTGGTTGCTGGGATTAGTTTTGGAAGTTATTATCGGAAGTACCAAAACGTTTTTCAGTCAAAAAACAGGGTTCCCCCAAACCTGTAAATTCCGGAAAAGTCGGAGAACTTGAAAATATCTGGAAAAATCAGGAAAATTCAACGTAGTAAGGGTCCATTTAGAAACATTTTACATTTTCCCAATATAAATTTGCAACAGTTTCTGGGAACAAATTTTCAAAATTCTCCACGTTTTCAGATTACAAAATTGCAAAATTTTCCACGTTTTCCGACGGCAAAATTCGAGTCGAGATGAATATTTCAAAATTATGCACGTTTTCCGAGGACAAAATTTGCAAATTTCTCCACGTTTTCCAAGTACAAATTTGAAAAACTTTCTACATTTTCTGAATACAAAATTGCCAAATTTTCAAAATTATCATTAGTAAATTTTTTCCAAATAGTTTCTGTGTCGAATTTGGATAATAAGTCAATTTTTGACATTATCTTTGGTCAGCTAAATTTGTTTAAAACCTGGAATACACATGGAAGTTAAAAATGAAATTTCTAGGGGAACCCTGAAAAAATGTTTGTGATAACCGTCAAAAAGTTTCTTTTGTTCGCTGCCTTTTTTTGTTTTTTTGTTATCCATCTCATGGTTTTTAAGCACGGGCGTAAGTTTCTTAATTCGCTCCGTTTTTATCTTTCCGTTGACCAGTTTTAGAAATCTGGTGGTATTCCACCGATTTTTCTCCAATAAATGGAGCTGCACGTTTTTAACATTTGTTTAGGTAGTTTGTTTCAGATTTTTGAGACCAAAATAAAAGTTCACCATTGGCCGTGAATCGAAGCAGGGTTCCAGAAGAGAACTTTTTCATCAGCTTACAGTTTTAACCGTCACAGAATCTACCAGGAGTGTTCATTAAATTCCCGCAATCATTTTTTTAACCAGCTGCATGCTTGGATTGTAATGAAATTCGTCGGAAAAATTATTACATTATTCACAAACATATTTCGACGTTAGAAGACGTTTCAAAAATCACACGCGCTAAAGTTAATTTTGGTGCGCAAAGATGGATTCCAAGGAGAGAGTAGTTCAGTGGCGTTTTTTTAAACTTTCGAAGACATTTGAGGAGCGGAAATGCACGACGCATTTAAAGTGCGAGTAATGTCCTAACGTTGAGTAGAAGTGGATTGGTCAGTCGAGAAATGGACGTTGAAACATGCGAAAGATGGTGAGAGAAGTGGACGTTGAGTGTCTCGAACAAATGCCTGAGAATTTAACGATTTTTTGAGTGAGGTCTACACTCGCTTCCACAAAATGCACCAAACAAAATGGACATTTTTTAAGATAAGTTAACGTGCATTTCTCTACCAAATTTCGTTAAAATTCATACAGCCGTTATTTTATTTAAAAAAAAATGATTGTGGAAACATAGTGAACATCCCGCGTACACACATTGACATTGCACGTGTCTTAGTGGAAGGGGGTAATCAGACAGATGCTTTACCAATCGTGAAATCCTGCAGGCATATCCGCTCTAATGGCGCTTTTCAAACCAATGAATTCATTCCTTTTAAATTAAAAATTAGGAAGTTTTGCAAATTTGTACTGGAAAAACGTAAATTTTTTACACTGAAGAGGCTGAGGGTTTTTCCATTCTGTATTCAGAATATGTTGGAAGTTTCGAAAATTTCTCCTGGGAAACCGATGAAAATTGTACAAATTTGTACACGAAAACTTGAAAATTTTGAAGATGTTGAAGATACCATAGGAAAAAGGTTGCAAATTTGTCCAAGGAGAAACGTGAAAAAAATAAGTGGACGTCCGAGTTAGTCATAACCCCCTTCCTCCCCACATTGTGTCCGCAAATCAACGTATCTCCCTCCCCCTTCCTACATGAGGACCAAGGCAAAGGACGTCTTTTTTGATGGCCCCTTAACGACTGCCAAAGTGCAAATCGTAAATCTACTGTCTGCCGCTATGAATCGGTTGGTTTTGGACAGCTGGATTGGACCAACGTTCGAGTAAGATCCTTGTTCAGCAAGTGTGGAAACCTGCGTTAGGAGAGGGGCATGTTTGTAAAGGTTGCCAGCGATGCGTGGGATGTCAAAATATTAGTTAAGATCTAGTTATTTATCACTATTCGAGTGTACTAACTTCAAAATGAATCTCATGGTATGCAAAAAATTACGACCTTTTTATTTCCATCTTCACAATATATTCATAACGTAGTTAGTGGTGCGAGACTAGAGCTTTACCATTACCTCTGGATCACGTGTTACTTTCCGAAACGACCCGCGGGCCTTCTTCGCGTACAAAATATAGCTATTGGAATGCTTGGCCAGCGGGGCGATTATCGCGAGCCATTCATTGTTACCTCAACGTTTTTATTTTTCTTTAAAGCTGCTCCAAAAGGGCGTAGTAAGGATTGCCCGATTGCGCCACTGAAGCGATGGCGGAATGGAAAGCGCGGCGTTCGGTCTCATCCAAGACCTGAAAATTGGGTAAGGTATCAGTAAACTTGTTTAAAGTTTCGGTGATATTTTCTATCAATAACGAAGTGAAATAACAAGGAATCGATTACTAATTTCTAATTTAGTGAGAAGAAAAATAGTTTTAACGCGACATTTCCTAGTTATTTGTCTTCGTTATCCGGCAATCTGCGGACGAAAAATTTCAGTTTCTCGCCCTCTTTTCATTGCGCCAATTACCTGTTTGTAGAAATCGAGACCCGTGAGACAAAACAAGTTCACGTCTTGGGCGCTTAGTTTCCCCATGCGCTGCTGGACGTAAGGGAATCTGTTGCAGATGTTAAGGACGAGAGTCGACACGCCTCAAAATGTGGTCCGAAGCAATCATGCTCATTTGTTTGTAGATTTTTAACAAGGGTTAACACCAACGCCAGGGGATGTGCCGGCGTCACCTGCCTGGGAATTTTGCCTACAGAAGGGGACTTCCACCCCTTAAGAGTGATCTTTAACGTTTGGAGACATACATAGGACCTCGGTTTAAACTCATCCGAAAGAGCCGCCACTCTAGAGAACTTTGCGTATCCTCGAGATTCTCACTGAGCTCTACCAGGGAGGGAACTCCGCTCAATAGAATCAAGAGGCAAGCTCAGCCATCCAGTCGGCGGTCATGCTCGGATCGAAAGAACGCGGTAATCTCGTTTCTATTTCTCTCATGATTGTCAGTATCTTATTACTAACTAAAACTGGCGGAAGTGGCCATTTACGCCGATCCTAGCAGTTCTAAGAATTTGGCAAAGACTCGAGTACAAGTTACTAATTAATGAACCGCGGATGGGGGGTATCTTTTCTGTGCAGATGTTGGAAAAGGATACACCGCCCGAAGCCACCGATTGGTCGAAGCGCTGATGAAGAAGCAGGTGAGGGACCAAATAGCCATCGATATCGGCGACTGCTGGGTGAAGTTGGACAAGGAGAGCAAGACCCACTCTTGCACCATAGGTCCTTTGCCCTGTTTGTGCGCCCACTCGAAAACCTATGACGGGAGAGTGAAACGTCATTGATAGTACCGCACGTTCAACGACGATTTTTGAGCCATCGGGTACCTACCCGGAAGACGATAGCGGCCAAGAGATGAGGATGCGGCTGCTGGCTGGAGATGAACTCGCCAATGATTTTGTTCATGATCTCGTTGAGAGGAAAGTGATCGGTGAGCAGGTGAGGAAGAACGCGGGCAATGGTCTCCGCCTCACAAGGGTAGCCTCTCTTCATTCTAGTCAGTGGACACGAATACCTCGATAAGCCAAACATTGCGGGGGCAAAAGAGCCTTCCCATCGGATGTATGCTTACCTGTTGAATAAGATGGTGACATTTTCCATAGCGGCGAACAGCGATTCTGTATCCGTGGGAAACGATTGGGACGAAGCACCACTGTTGTTGTACGCGTCTTCGATCCTCCACGTTTCGTTATCTTTCCCTAAATGCGTCAAAAACCAAAGTTTAGGAAGTTAGGAAAAACGATTAGGAAACAATTTGTAAATCCGCATGCGAAGATTTACCCGCATATATACACGACAGAAGAAGTCCAAGAGAAGGCAGAGACACTGCAGGATTTACCTGCCAAAATCTAAAGCGAAACAATGTGTTAGAATTACTTGTCGATGCGGACGTCGAGGGATTCCCCGGACAAAGTCGGGGAAACTTGAAAATATCCGGAAGAGTCAGGGACTTAAGACGTATTTTAAAAAAGTCTGGGAAATTAGACGCATTAATTTGTAAAACAATGAAGACATTGCCCCTGATTGAAAGCAACGTGCAATACAAGTAAGCATTGCTGGTGAGCAACATTCAGGGGCATGTTGACATTTTGTAAGTGAAATATCCTCTTAGGGTACGCATTCGTTGGCCCTTAAAAGTAAGAAAGTTAATTTTTAGAAAATGTCATCTCTGTAAAACAATATCGAACCTTCCGACGGCCAGTTTCATGACGGGCTCTGCGTTCTTGCCAGCAATGACGTTGGTCAGCACCAATCTTTCCAAGCCGAACGTCACGCTCAACTGCACCAATGGCGAATTATCGGTCGACAGCAAGGTCTCCATCGCAATCTGAAATTGTATTTTGAAAAGATATTTAAAATCCGATTCCTCCCTCGTTTCGGCGACTAAGGTCAACGAGGGTTATCGCTGACTTGCCTTCATGACGTTCTTACAAAACTCGCCATCCAGGTTTTCCTTAAGATTTTCGATTAGGTAGAAAGCCACGGTCCACATGATGAGGGTGTGGTCTTCGCTGTGGCTGTTGGGTCTGAAGGATAAGGTTAGGGGTTAGATAAACGAGAGCGAGGAAGGGAAGAAGCTGATTTCGTGAACGACAGATTCGCTTACAGTTGAGAACTCTGCAAATGTTGAAGCAGATACTCGCACAAGTTGGACAAGATGGGTTGCGTCAGCTCATGGGTCCCGAGCTCCAAGAGGTAGAGAACGCCGTGGAGGGCCATTATGCGCGTGGACAAATATGTGCTCTTCAAGCATTGCTCCATCACCTTTCTGGAGCTTTCAGCCAGATCGGAATCCTGAAATCAAAATTGGTATACATGTACTCGTTTAATCTGTTTAATGTCGTGAGCTTTGAAATGTGCTCGTGTCATTTATGGGGTATGGCTCGTTTTGATCCTCCTCTTGTCAGAAATGGGTTATTGATTATCATTCGTGTATTAGTCATTATTAACGACTAATTAGGTGAAATAACTGGTTTTGTTATTGATTTCTTACCATTCCCAGAACGGCCACCGCCTTGCAGATTCCGATTCCCAAGTACTGCGCCATGATCTCGTCTTCGGCAGGATGCACACGCAGCAGTTCGAGCAAGGTGTCCAGCATCCATTCATACTGAGCTTTCTCGGTGAAAATGTCCGAAAGCATGACCACCTGGTTTTGGTATTATAAAACAAGATATGTACAGATTAAAAGTGCCCGGCGACGCGTTCACCCGAAACAAAATGCAGAAGCACTCACCGATCTCACAGATTCTGTCAAGAGTGCCAGCTGCACCGAGGATGCCGTCGCCGGCTCTAACCACTGGGAGTAAAGATCGAGCAAGAAATGAAGGCAGGAGTGCAGATCCAGGCCGCTGGAACTCAAGTTCTTCTCGCGTTCGTCGTAGGACTGTGGACCGCGCGACAACGTCCCACTGTGGCTGCCGACCACGACTTGAAGATACTCCAAGGAAACCTGTAACGATAAATTGGCCGTTCAGAATCCACGATATTGCACCGATGGTAAGATACATTTCCATTCTATTTTGTTGTCCATTTTGTTTCTGAATTGTTTTTGTTTGGATTTTTAACGTTGGCCCATTTCTGCTACGAGGCCAAACACTAACGCCGGGGATGTTCCAGCGTCAGCTACCTGGGAACTTTGCCTACGGAGGGAGGGGGGTCTACCATCCTTAAAAGGGATCTTTGACGTAAAGAGAACCTCGGTTAAAATTCTCATCGGAAAGGTCCACTACTTTCAGAGCCTTGACCGAGGAGCGAACCCCGGTTAGGATCAAGAGGCAAGCACATAACCCCATCAACCATCGACGAAATGAATTGGAAATTCACGTAGGGTACGGAGTAAATTCCGCGTCTGTTCCAAAAGGTTCCGTTTCCCCCCGTTTCTCTCAAAACATACCTGGCTGGCACTGTAGTTTCTCGTCCTGAGCTGGTCGTACGTAGTCACGCAAGGAAGGTGGCAATGGTCTTCGGGATTATTGGATTTGGTGGTGTCTGTGCCGGTCAGGTTACGCCGTCTTTCTTCCACCAAATTCCAAACGCGGGGAAACTTCTTTCCATGCCTTTTTTTTGGTAATATAATTAAATTAGTAAACGAGCCAAATTTGCGAATCCACGAGGGGTGTGTACATTGAGTTTCCGCAATCATTTTAAAAAAAATAACTGTATGGATTTTAATGAAATTTGGTAGAGAAATCCATGTAAAGGTCATCCATAAGTCTAAAAAATGCCCATTTTGTAGCGAGTGAATGCGTCGCTCAAAAAACGTTTAACCCTTCGGGGCATTTCAATTTTGTTCAAGACACTCAATGTCGACTTCTCGACTGTCCAATCCACACATTGACCGAACGTTCACACATTACTCGGACCTTAAACGTGTCGTGCATTTCTGCGCCTGAAATGCCTTCAAAAGTGAAAACAAACGTTGTTGAGCCACCATCTCCTCGGACTCCATCTTTGCTTTCCAATTTTAAGCCCATGTAAATTTGAAAAAATTAAAGTTTTCCAACAAATTTCATTGAAGCCATAAATTTATTTTTAAATGCTTGCAAAATCCTTAATAAACACTCTTCGTGGTTCAGCAACACGGTCCAAACTCACCTGGTGTGAAGGTAGGCGACCGGCTTTTCGCACGATTGCCACAAATATCTGCTGTTGCAAGGGTTGCCCGGCTGCGGCAGAAGCAACGTCTGCAGCAGCAACGAAGTTAAGCATTTGATGGCCAAACACGCAGTGTGAACCTTCTCGACTTCATCCTTGAATGAGAAAAACAATAAGGTTAGACTTTGACCGCATTTACGAAGTGGTTATCAGCATCTCGCGCCATAATCACAATAATCTCCACATTGAATCGAAGATGGGTTATTCGTGGATTTTCAACAACACCAACGCCAGGGGATGCGCTAGCGTCACCTACCCGGGAATTTTTCCTATGAAGGGAGACTTCCACCCCCCAGATGAATTTTTACGTGCAGAGATCAAACGGGATCTACTTTGAACCTCATCCGAAAGATCCAAAACTGCATTTTGCACATCCTCAAAAATCTCACTGAATATTACGTGGAGAGATCATACGGGTTCCACACGTTTCTCATAATTCTCACCGACCACAACCAGGGAGCGAACCCCGCTAGACAGGGTCAAGAGGCAAGCGTGTGAACCACTCGGCCACCGGCACGAGGTGCTGAAGATGGTTGTTATTAGCGCTTGTAAATGCTGAATTCTCTAAAGCAGACTTGGAAGAAAGATTCCTACCGATTCTCCAGACGGAATCGCGCTTAAGACTCCCAGCAAAGCCATCCAGGTTTCTTCAAACTGCTGCCTGCTCGTCCAACCTTAAACATTAAAGAGTAAACTGCCGTTAGTTGATGCGGTGCAACATGCGGTTCTAGCCGGAAAATGGTGGTGATCTGATTACCTAATAAATTAACGCGGAATATGTATTGCCACAAAACGTCTTGTTCTTGCAAAAGATTCACCGGCAGGGGAGGGATGGGAGTCGTAGAGAGATTTTTCACTCCGTCAGGAGTCCATCCCAGCTGCCAGGCCAATGGAGGCGTCCGCACGTAACTGTTGACCAAAGGAAGTCGGGCCAAACCTAGAAACGGATGAGCTTAGTCAATTTTAAAGAGTACGCTAAATGCACCGTGGTTTAGTTAAAATTGTTTAGAACTACGAGGGGTGCTCATTAAGTTTTCGCGACGCATTTAAAAAAAAACCGTCTGTGTGGATTTCAATGAACTTTGTTGAAAACATTTTTCCATCATTCCCGAAAATATTTCAACATTAAAAGATGTTTCAAAAATTGCACTCGCTTAAAATTAGTGCACAAAGATGGAGTCCGAAGAGTTAGTGGCCCAACGGCCTTTTTAAACTTTCGAAGGCATTTCAGGAGCAGAAATGCACGTCGCGTTTAAGGTCCGAGTCATGTTCGAACGTTCGGTCTAGAAGTTTATTGGTTAGTTCAGAAATGGATGTTGAAAGATGGTGAGAGTAGTGGACGTTGAGTGTCTCGAACAAAAAAAAATATTGCAGAAACCAAACACCACTTGTATCAGTCGAAGCCGTACCTATCACGATGCTGTAGAGTGAATCTGACAGAAATTCCGGAATCTGATGATGGGTTTCATTTCGCTGTTGTTCCATCCAAAAAATCATATCCGCCATCCTGGCGCAAGAGCGTATCACGTGCTGCGCTTCGTTATCGGCGGACGTCCAGTTCACGTTTAGGGTCGTTGCTGGATTGGCTTTGGGCGCATGGTGGTGAACTGTAGATGGAGAAACGACGACGAGCGTTAGTAAAAGTAGTTAAAATTAGGACAAAATTATTTGCGGCCGAATTACTAGTATTACGAAAAACGTCTTACCTTTCATGAATACGCAATGAATGCTGTAAATAGCCGTGCAAGCTTGGTTGAAGAATTCTTTCTGACTCAGAATGTTGGTCAAATTGCAATCGAAGAAGGTGAGTTTGACAGTGTCCAAAGCAGACTGGAGGAACATGGGAGAAACGGCCGTCTTTTTGTTCATGAGCCAATGAAGAGCCTAAGAACAATGATAAAAAATGGTTAATTATTTGAAATCAATTAGTGTCCGTAATCTTATAAAATGAATTGTTACATAATTCGTTTATTATTGTTGTGGTCTTTTGACGTAGAACTATGTCTTTTCCTTGACTTAACGGGTTAGTTTCGGAGTTTCAGATGTCTTAAAAATGCCCGACCATGTGTCAGAAAAATGCCCGATAAAATGTGTGATTAAATTTATGAAAAAAAATGGCACATTTCTTTCCTACATTTAATCGGGCTAAATGTTTGATTAAATGTAGGAAAAATTGTCCGGTTAAATGTCTGATTAAATTTCCAAAGAAAATGCCCGATTAAATGTAGAAATAAAATGTTTGATTAAAATTTCTGAAGAATATGTGCGATTAAATGTCCGAAAAAAAACCCGCTCGATTAATGTACAAAAAAGGTTCGATTAAATGGAGGAAAAAATATCAGATTAAATGGGACATTTTAATTAATTACGTTATCCATAATTTTTTTTGATAATGGAGTCATTAAAATTTGGATGAGAACATTCGAAAAGTTGGGATGATAACGTCATCAACAGAATTTTAATGAATGACGTTATCATTTACTACGCCGCCCCAGATGTAGTTCTACGTTAACAAAATTGCAGGATATCGCAGCTATGCTCCGGTGTTGTTTTTTAAAATTAGAAAACAATTGAAGAAAATGTAGACGTCTTGAACGATAGATTTCCATTTTTCAATTCCCTTGAAGCTTCTTTCAGAAGCTGGATGAAGAATAATCACCTCCAAAACGAGAATAACGAATCTGCTCAGGTCCCCCATTGATTCCAATGGAATATCGGCGAAAGCCGAATGCTTGCTGAGCAGATGCAAGTACTGTCCGACGACGGGCGTCACTTGCTGCAGGGTGTCCCAAAAGGGCACGTCGCTCAGCAAATCGTTGAGGCGGTGGGCGTATTTCGCTTCCCGCGGACTGAGCGGAGCGGCGCTGGGGTTGTACGTCTGCGACGGCGATGGCAGAAGGGTGAGCAGATGCGCCACCTGCTGGAGCAGCGTTTGCTTGGCGGCGCTGTAGAGAGCCAGGCCACCGGTGGTGTGCGGCAATGGGGAGAGGGGAGACTCCTGTTCAGACTGCGAGCCGTCTTTGGCTTGATTCAGGAACAAGTCCGCACCGTACGTCAAGCTGTCTTCCAACAGCAATAAATTAAATTCCTGCAATCCGTAAAAAAATTTCTTAAAAACTTTCGAAAGAAAGTCAAAATCATAATCCGTCATTGAAATTAAAGTGCGTCTTGTAAATGTTTGGCATTTCTGGTAGCCATACCTTCGCGACCATCATGGCTAGCAAGTCGTTGTATTCCAAGGTGGACAGCAGCTGGACGCAGTGACGTCGACTTTCGACCTCTCGGCAACACTGCTTCACTAGTTTCATAAACGATGCCTGCGGACGAGAGGAATTTTCGCTTTGATTATGGGAAAATTTTGGGGCAGAAATAGCGCGCCCGAATCGGGTTCTTTTCCGACTGGTCGAGGCCGGTGCAGGGTTCCCTCGGAAATTTCATATTCAACTAACCTGACTTTGCCAGGTTTTTACGCACTTTTTTTCCGGACTAATAACATTGTCAAAATCGATATAGATGCCGACGTTATCCACGATTTTGCAAAATTGACACTAATGATAATAATTTTTGGAGAACTTTGAACTTTGAAAATTTGTACTTGAAAAAAGGTAGCAAATCTATCCTCGCTAACTTTTAAAAATTTTGCAAATTTGTGCTTGGAAATGGGGTTGTAAATTTTTGGAAGTTTTTACTCGGATATGGTTGAAAATTTAGCAAATGTATCCGCCGAAAATTTTGCATATTGGCGCCCTGAGCTAACCAAGTTGAAACGTTAATTTTGGATGAATACGTTGAATTTCCCTGACGTTTCCAGACATTTTCAAGTTCCTTGACTATTCCAGGTCCGGGGAAACCCTGCAGTGCTCAATCGCAAGACGTCAAACTGACCTTGTCCATCGTTTGCAAAACCATCCTCGCTGAATCGCCTTCGGGATTTTCTACCGTCAAGCATTTGGACCAACCGGCGTTGGGAAACAAATGCTCTCTCAGCTTCCACAACAGCATGACCAACCTCGTGTGCCTGCGGATGGCGGTAAAACGAAAATATTTTCCGAGAAAAGTTTTAGGAACCTTGGGCGCTTGACTACGGACCGCGCCAACGTTTTTTAACGAACTGATATTTCTTACTTTTTAGCGATGCCGTGAGACTGAATCAACTCCAAGAGTCTGTCAAGATCTTCGAGGGTGAGCTGGGCGCTGCTTTCTCCGGTGGTTTCGGCGAGAAGCATTTCCACGCGACGGCACGCCATAGAGGCGCTGGTTCTGGCGATGGCCAAGTGCGGCGTGGGCAAAAATCGTTCTATCAGCAGGATGAGCAAGGCTCCGCTTTGGCTGGTGTGGATGGATTCGAGACAGGCCAGCATCTTTCGCACCAGGCTCGGCTACGGAATAGCAAAAAGACAATTTCGCCAATTTGGGGTAAGTGAACTTTTCAATATTTTCGTGCGAGGAACAGACTGTACAATGGCTTACTCGGTTTAGGTGTTCGCATCTCGTGTTGACAGCTTGAATAAATAGACCGCTCGCGGCGGGATTTCTATGCACGTTACTAATGGGAAAAATCGATTTTAAGAGCTTTAGACGTGCCTAAGTTTTCCGAACATTTTTTAACGTAACGTTTTTGTACCATATGAGATCGTTGATTGGAGGCTCTGCGTAGAGTTCCACCAATTCGCCGATGTGGTTGACGATAAGCCAAGTCATGTGTTCGGCGTCGCTCAGATTTTCACACTTTAAAAAAAAGCGTTACATTAGTACTTGCGCTGGCGATATTTTTTGCTTTTTTGGTGGCTAATTTTCGAAGATATGTTTTTCAAAGACTTCATCAGAAAAAATTGAATTATTTTTGAAACGAAGGGTGTTCATTAAGTTTCCGCAATTATTATTATCATGTTTTTTAAAACTGCTGCATGGATTTTAATGAAATCTTCCATCACTTCCGCACATATTTCAACATTAAAGGATACGTTTCAAGAACTGCAAGTCCTTAAAATTGGTGCACAAAGATGGAGTCCGACAAGTTAGTGACCCAGCAGCGTTTCTTTTAAAACTTTTGAAGGCATTTCAGGAGCAGACGAAAGGATTTGGAATTGAGAAAGAGATCCAAGTTTAAAGTTTGATGGTCAAATTTAGCACGCCACGTACTATGTAGTCGCAGAAAAGAATGAGCCCTCCTTTATGAACGAGTTCCATGTTACCGCAGGTCGAAACTTCGGGTTCCGCGTCGTTAGTTGGGATAGATCTAACGAGAGCATTTTGGATCAAATATAAGTATAAAGTGCGCAATCTATAATAGACAAAAGCATTATTGGTTCCACTGAGATGCCCCATTTTTACCTCTTGGAGAAGGAAGATCTTCTGAAAACTGGGGTGCGCAAGATGTGTCCCCAAAATGGCTGACTGTCAAAATTCAGCAGAATCAAGACGTTGCACCACTGCAAAGTCAGCGTAGGGTGCAATATGGCGAGGTCGAGGAATGTGTTGTTTATTCGCGATACGCTGAAATATCGAGAACCGGCCTCTTGCTCCATTTTGATCATCGTCATACAAACGTTGGCCACGCGTCTGAAATGGCCTGTGAAGAGATAAGTAATCGATTAATTCCAATTTTTGATGCTCTATCAGGTAGGTGGGGAAGAAAAAAAAACGCGCTCCGATGATCGTAGTGCACGACATGTAAAAAAAACTGGATGAACCGAAGCGCTTTTTACTACCTGGCCTTTCATGATGCTCGCTTACATATCAGACTTACCCGACTGAAACATGTGAGTTAAGTACAGCAACAAGTGGGCCATTTGCTCGCACAGGAATTCGGCACTGTTCTTGGAGGTGGTGGGTGCGAAGCTCAAATTTTTTATCTCTGAGGCCACCGTTCCGATCACTTGGAGCAGGAATCGGGCGACGATCTCTTCGGGGGTGATTGGATCGTTGGGAGACTGAGCTGCATCGTTTGGCACGGGATGCAATGGCACGGACGGATCCGAGGTCTTCTGTCGGTGCAGTTCGAGGGTGTCGACAAATACGTTAACCGACAGCGAGAGCTCGGCAAGGCGTCCCAAGACTACTTCCTCCTTGGACTGAGCGATTAGCACTCGAAGCACCGCCAAGACCAGGCTCATCCAACGCTGAAGGCTAGAGAGCGTACCCTGCGAATGAAATTGAAGAAATTAAGAGGATTTTCTCGGCTTCGTTCACTTTTCCGTCGAGGTTTTCTTACGAGCTGATGTGGAGGCGCCAGGAGAATGCGCAGGAGAACGTCTACAGGGCGAAAGACGAACGGCGCGACGGCTTCGAACAAACGGTGAAGCACGTCCAACGCAACGCGGTTGTCAAGGTTCACCTATGTACAGAAAAACAGTAGCGAAAATGAAGATGGGCACATAAATCCCTCATACCAGTATTTCTTACAGCGTTTCCTCAGACCTGAAAAAGTCAGGAAACTTGAAAATGTATGGAGACGTCAGGGAAGATTGATTTATTTTTTAAAAGTCATAGAAATTCAATGTATTCATGTTGTCACAATCCAAAAATTAATTCTTATATTTGCAATGCTTTAACTTGAAAAATATTAAACAGATTCCGAAGACAAACTTGCAACATTTCCCACGTTTTCCGAGTATAGATTTGTAAAATTTTAAACAAATGCCCGAGAAGAAATTGCAAAAAATTTCAACAGATTTGGCAAGAGTACAACAAGTTTTCAAAATTTACCACATTTTTCTATAAATTTGTAAAATTTAAAAAAAACATGTCATACTAATTCCGAAAAAATTTCATAATTTTCCAAATAAGCGCCCCGGCGCTTATTTACAAATTCCGGGAAACCCCCTCCCCCCCCGCGCTTATTTGCAAATTCCGGGAACCCCCCTCCCCCCCCCCCAGCGATTATTAAGGACAGGCGGCTATTG
>JAQGBX010001079.1:0-27731 GCA_034698745.1 Megaphyllum sjaelandicum | reverse complement strand
ATTCTTCCCTGACTTTTCCAGGTCATTCTTAACTTTCCTGACTTTTCCAGGTTTTCCAGGTCTGTGGGAACCCTGTTTTTACGAACTATCCCGAAAAACGTATATCGCGAGATCCCCAATTTTAGCTTTAGGCTATATCAGGGTTCCCCCAGAAATTTCATTTTCAACTTCCCTGACTTTTCCAGGTTAAAAAAAAATTCCCTGACCAATAACAACGTGAAAAACTTGCACTGGAAAATATCTTTTTAAATTTACTAGCGACAATTTAAAAAAAAGTATCATTATTTTTTTTTTAATTTAAAAAAATCGCATAAACATTATTTTTTAAAATGGGGAAAAGTTTGTACCCGTATTCGGAAAAAGTGGGAAATTTTGCAATTTCGCCCTCGGAAAATGTAACAAATTTGTATACTCGGAAAACGTGGAAAATTTGGTAAATCTGTACTCCGAAAATATGGAAATTTTTTGGAAATTTCTACTCGGAAAATGGGCCCTGAGCTAACCTCGTAGAAGTATTAATTTTGGATCGCCATTGAATTTCCCTGATTTTTTTTTCAAAATAAACCATTCTTCCCTGACTTTTCCAGGTCATTTTCAAGTTACCTGACTTATCCAGGTTTTCCAGGTCTGGGGAATCCGTGTTTTATATAATCGAAACGAGACATTTTTTTGGGAAAAGTATATTAATAATAATTTTGAAAATTAACATAGAAAATTTTTCAAGAAATTCAAAAAATTAGCATGAAGAAATTTAATACGTATTTTGAAATTTTTTTCAAATTTGCACTCGGAAAATGGGCTCTGAGCTAATGCATATAGAAACATTAATTTCGGATCGAAACAACAAAGTTTGAATTTTCCTGATTTTTCAAAATAAGTCATTCTTCCTTGACTTTTTCCTGGTTTTCCACAGGGTTCCCACAGAAATTTCATTTTCAACTTCCCTGACTTTTCCAGGTTTCAAAAAAAAATTCCCTGACTAATAACAACGTGAAAAATAGAAATTTTCCAAAATTGACACTGGAAAATAGGGTTTTTTTTTTAAAAATTTACAAACGACAATTTTGAAAACAAAGAATTTTTTTTTTACATTTTTAAAAAAAAATTGTATTCGGAAAATGTTGAAAAATTGTGCTCGGAAAAAAAGTGAGAAATAGCGCAATTTTGTCCTCGGAAAATGTGGAAAATTTGAACTCGGAAAAAAAAGAGAATGTTGAAAATTTGTACACGGAAAATGTTGAAATTTTTTACTTGGAAAACCAAGAGAATTTTCAAAATTTGTACACGGAAAACGTGGACAATTTTGCTAATTTGTACTCGGAAAATTTTGCAAATTTACACTCAGAAAAGGTGGAAAATTTTGCTAATTTGTACTCGGAAAACGTGGACAATTTTGCTAATTTGAACTCGGAAAACGTGGAGAATTTTGCTAACTTGAACTCAAAAAACGTGGAAAATTGTGCAAATTTGTACTCGGAACAGGTGAAAAATTTCGCAAATTTGTACTCGGAAAAGATGGAAAATTTTGCAAATTTGTACTCGGAAAAGGTGGAAACTTTTGCAAATTTGTACTCGGAAAAGGTGGAAAATTTTGAAAATTTGAACTCGTAAAAGATGGAAAAATTTGCAAATCTATTCTCCGATAATGTGGAAATTTTTCGAAATTTTTCGCACATTTCTACTCGAAAAATGGGCCCTGAATCGCCGTGACTGCGTTGAATTTCCCTGACTTTTTCAAAATAAACCATTCTTCCCTGACTTTTCCAGGTCATTCTCAATTGACTTCCCTGACTTTTCCAGGTTTTCCAGGTCTGTGGGAACCCTGAATGATAAAAAAGACTTAGCAAACTTTTCTTTAAAACGGTGAAGAGAAAAACATACGCAGAAAGGATTATAAAAAGGTTAAAAAACATTGAAAGAATGAAGCCTTCTAATAAAACATTCTTTTAATATCAAAGAAATTTATTGAGATCAACACAACAATACTGAAAATAAGTAATAAACTTTAAACAAGAGCAGGACTGACCAGTAAAAAAAGAAATTAAACTTCTACCCACCCAGCATGAAAGAACACTTCAACCCCTGCGGTGGTAAACTAACCGCATTTTGTGCGAAAATGGAATAAATAAATGGATAAACTGTATTACAGTACATGTCGATTTACAAGAGAATAAATACCAAAATTGAAAGTAGTCCAATAAATCTAAAGAAATAGTCTTTATGTGCCGAATTGGTCGCATATAGGCTAACCATAATTTTACAATGTTCAATGCCTATGCAAAATTTCAAATAAATAGAAGTATAGAATCACCATTAATTGGTACAAAATAATGTTAGAGTCGAGTCTATACACCCAAGTACACCAGTAGAGGAATATTTCGAACCTAATGTAATTCTTGCAAGTGTACCACGAATCAACACGTCACATTCGGGTCTAATAGGTCTAATCTTCAAAATGTATAACCGCATTCTAATTTTGCACAAAGAATACCTTTAGTCCTCTAGCTTAGTTTTCTTAAATAAGTGAACAATGAATTATATGAGAAATCCAGCGCCTCGATCTTCACTTAGCGTCTTCCTATTTTACGTTCAATATCGATATTGAACGATTCTAAAATGTATAAAACAATTCCTTACATTTTAGAATTGTTTCTATCAGTGAAACTTTGATAGCAACTTGTTTTTCAGGCAAAATAAAATTTAAAATAAACAATTTTTGTTTTTAAAAAACAAAATTAAAAGAACAACAACATCACTTAATTAGGTCGGCAAGGCGAGGAATCCGTAAGCTGTGCCAGCTAGCTATTTCATGTATTTTTTTCTTTATACAGAATTTTTAATTTCAAATTTATTTGCTTATACAAAAGTACTTGTAATCAAAGTTACAAGAGGGTTTGCTGTTTGTTTTAAATAACATGTTTCTGACATGTTATTTCTTCAGGCCGTACTGAAAAAATATGTTAAATTATTAATTCCAATTGGATCGAATTATCGGTCCGGAAAAGGTTTAGATAATCGAAAAGAAATTACATGTACCTCCAAATGCTGTAAAAATGTATGACGATACTTTGATTTAAGACTTCAAAAGCAACTTCAAAGCAATTTCACACCATGTTTTAATTTCCTGCAATTCTGAGATTTTAACCGTTGCAACTTGCAAGTATATCGAAATAAAAAGCCAATAAAAAAAACAATAAAAAACTGCAGGCCGTAAAATTAATGCAATTGGCGCATGTACGACATTCAATTATCATTCGACAATTCAAGAATGGGATTTTGATTTCTCGTGCATGCATGTATTCAGCCTTGCTAGCAAAAGCACATGACAGGAAGGCTCGTTCGAATTATTTGTAAAACGATTTAACATGCAAATTGACATTTTGCATATATACCCTGGATTGAACAATTTGAACTGTCTACAGCAAATAGCTATGTCTTATGATGAGTAACATGCAGTGAATGGTTTGTATTGATAATTATGTGTTGTATGTTGTAAAAAAAATTCAACTGTTTCCAAAGTGATCAAAAACTAGCAAAACTCTCATTTTTGAATGTATACTGGACAAAAACTCGAAACCACGTACTGATCGATCATTTCAATAAACTGATAATTTTTCACAAGATCACAATTAAAGTAGTCGTAAACTGAAAACTACCAATGTTTTTAATCATATTCTATATACATGTATTAAAACTGAACATTTTTGCTCAAGGATTACTTAAGATTTAATGACCAGTCCAATAATTAAGTCATTAAAACACATCATTTTTTAGTCACAAAATGAATTTTTTGATAGCTAAACACGTGCAAGGCATGCCCCAGTTAATACGGCTATTTGGTTCACTAGACTAAACGAAACTACTAATCGGGATATGCCTGCATGTCGTAACATAACCCGAATATTTTTAGCATGGCATCAATGCCAAACTGCGAATGGACCTGGCTTCTAAACCAGTGCAGCAAGCTTTCTTGCTAATCATTCATGCTATGCTAGAGTGCACACTAAACAGATATTAAAATATAATTTGCATCTTGGCTTTACCATAATTAAATTTCGAAAATGAGCCCATTACATACATTTTTCAACAATTTAAAACTTTCTAAATGGACTTTTCGTCCTATCGTCACAGTTTTTGAATCACACAAAGAATTTAATCCTTACCCCGTACATCCTATCGAACGTGTAAGTAGATTTGACGTAACTATTACCATAAGTAGGGATGATCGAAAATAACCTATTAAAGAGTAACCTAAGAAGTCTTGAAGAAAGGAAAGTTGGAATTACAGAAGAATTTAACAAGTTAATAAAGAATCACTTGCTGCATCTAAGTTTATGCCTATACGAAATATAACTGAAACAGACTTTTTAACCAAGGCCAACTTTTAGTTCACCCTTCATACTTTTCCATACAAAACTTTTAGAATTGCTTTCTTTTTAGGGATATTAACCGCTTTAATAGTATCATAAAATTTAATGCAATTATGAAGTATTTGCAACAGATACGAGAGCTGTTTAAAAATTAAGGTAACAATTAAGACCTCTCACGTGTGTATAATTTTCCTTCGGACATTCACATTTCCTGCCTAACCCAAGCAGGTAGATCCTATACTTCCTCTCACAAACGCTAGATCTTGTATCAGACAGTCATACTGTCACCTTATCAGGTGAAACTGGCAGGACTGATGGAATCAATGCCAAACATTGAGATGGGAAGTGTGGTCAGATTCCTGCCCCTGAAAGCTAGGCATATCACTTTCTGAAATTCTTATCCACGTTGTTGAGGTACATGTATATGCTTGCGATGTCCTGTCGTTTGATTGGTGTACAACCTTTGATAAAGACAGGACAGACGTTCAGAATAAGCAATAAATTGGCCGGCCAAGTACATGCATCCTGGCGTCATGCTGTTTACACTTATGGATTGTTCTATGGTGGTCAAGATGCCTCGGTGCACAGAAGGGACACAGGTTTCGGTAAATTTATAAATTATGTGGATAAATTGCCTGTACCATGAACCTTCCATACACTAAATTATATTTGTAAGTATAAATTCAAAAAATTCAGAACATTACAGGTCCTGTTAACGTTAACTTATATTTATTGAACAGCTATCATATTGATATTTTTCTAAAACAAAAGGCAGGATTTTAAATTTGAAAGAAACAGTTATTTGGCAAATAACTCTCAAAATCGTATTATCAGAATATTTCACCTGAAGATGTTATAGCGGTTAAAAAATCAAACTTCTGAACAAGAAGATAAAAAATAAAAAGCAGGATTTTTAATTTAAAATCAACTGGTAGTTAGCAAATAACTCTTAAAAGTGTATTGTCAGAATATTTCACCTGAAAATGTTATCATATAGCGTTTAAAAAAATTAACTTTTGAACATGAAGATCAACTTACATTAGAATATAAGCATTCCTTATAACGTCACTACAATATACATGTAACTCTTCTAAGTTATAGCTATTTCAAAATATTCTGAAGGTTCAACGTGAACGCATCAGCGAAAATATTTTCACATAAATCGATCTCCCAAAAATAGAAGTTTAGTATACGTCGGACGAGACTTTTATCTTCTGAAATCTTTAACCTGGCACAGTGGCTATATGTCAAAGACTCTAGTTAGAGTGAAGCATAAATAAGTTAAGATACATGTCTCAATATCTGACCTGCAAAGTATTACCCTGTTAGGTAGGTTTGGAATGCCTTATTATCTGATATTAACGCCTAATCAGAGGCAAAATAAATTTTCCTTTGTAGAAAAATAAAAATAATTCATGACATCATTTATCAGTGTTTCCATATCAAGGAGAATGGTTGGCCCTATGGAGTTGTCGTCAAAACCATGAGTTGAGGTTTCCATACCTATATAACGTTTACAATTTCTCTACAGTTGACTATGTGTCAATGTTCAAAGTAAGCGATTAATGTCAAAAAGCTTGCTAAACATTGACCTTATTAAAATAATGTTCTGCGTTTTAAAAATACAAACAGTAGCCTATATTTAACCGTATACACATTATCTGTTTTAAATCAAAGTTATGAGTAGTGTTTGATGATGCCTGCTTGCTGCAATGGCTGAAATTTCATTTTTTAAATAACCCAGAAAATCCAATTGAGTACAGTCGATCACTGATGCATTAGATGCATTCTTGAACTTTGTCAAAACATGTCCGTGCTTGTATGAGAGCTGCTCAAACGTGCTTCGCGCGCTTGCGTTATGTAGACATGGGGAAATTTGACCGAATTAAGCGATGAGATGATCAAATTATGCGGGTTTTTTTCTTACATAGGGCAGTAAAGGAAAATACATTCTGAAGGTTAGGATCAAATGAAATGGCTGATTGGATTAAGCGGCTTTCACTGTAGATTTAGTACTCATACCAGAAGTTAAGTTTCCATGTTTTCGGAATATCCATGCAGTGAAATATGTTGAGGAATAAACTTCGATTTGAACAACGCGTATAAAAATTAATGAATTATTTCTGTATTTCTTCAAAGTAAATACAGAATTCATTCATAACAATACCTTGTTTATTTTGCATTCTATCTCTCATTCTCGTTAAAATTGTTCTTATGTACATATAAGTCCACTTTTTTGGAATGAAGAATGAAAAATGCATCAGGTGTTTAGACCATAAACCCAAACAAATAAATGAATCGTAACAAGTTTAAAACAGTGGCCTCAAATATCCGGGACAGATAAGAAAAATAAATTCTGGGATAATCTCAAAATTAAAAAAAAATACTAGGAGAAAAATTGTAAATGAAAATATAAAAGCCTACTTTTTCAATGAATATTATTTTTATGAAAAAATGTAGCAAAGAATTCTACATTTATCCTTGATTGAATTGTTTTAACCGTGGCTTAATTACAGGAGGATTTTTCGGTAAAAAGTGTGTAGGCGTTTCAGCAATCGATTAACTCGTCCCTGGTTAATCGGAACTCTGGGAAACCTCCATACATTTGAAAAAATTTCATTTCAGGTTTTGATATTTCTGAATGAAATTCAGCTCTTCTCAGACCTCAAAACCGAAAGTTCCCAAAAGCTGTATAAATCCTTCTTGCTCATTAAAAAAAAAATATCCAAGCAATATTCTTAAATTCATTACAATTTTGAAATTTCACTTTTATCATCCCAGCAAGAAAGGTCCCTTTCCACGTTTCGGATTCATGGATATAATTTCCATATGGTTCGGAATTTATTAGAACACGGGTCGGCAACCCGCGGCTCGAGAGCCACACGCAGCTCTTTCGATGTCAAGATGCGGCTCTCCTAATCAAATGCCATAACAGGGGTCCATCTAGAAATTTCCTTTTCACCTTCCCTGACTTTTACAGGTTAAAAAAATTTCCTTCACCAATGACAACGTGAAAAATTGACACTGGAAAATATATATTTGTAAATTAAAAAAATATATATATATATTTAAATTTACTAACGACAATTTGAAAATGGTAAAATTTTGTATTCGGAAAATGTTGGACATTTGTACACGGCAAACGTGGGTAATTTTGCTAATTTGTACTCGGAAGACGTGGAAAATTTTGCAAATTTGTACTCAGAAAACGTGGAAAATTTCGCAAATTTGAAATCATAAAACGTGAAAAATTGCGCAAATTTGTACTCAGAAAACGTTGAAAATTTCGCAAATTTGTACTCAACAAACGTGGAAAATTTCGCAAATTTGTACTCAGAAAAGGTGGAAAATTTCGCAAATTTGTACTCAGAAAACGTGGAAAATTTTGCTAATTTGTACTCCGAAAATGTGGAAAGTTTTTGCACATTTCTACTCGAAAAATAAGCCCTGAGTTAACCTTGTAGAAGTATTAATTTTCTACCGCCGTGAGCCATGACTGCATTGAATTTCCCTGACTTTTTCAAAATAAACCATTCTTCCTTGACTTTTCCAGGTCATTCTCAGCCTCCCTGACTTTTCCAGATTTTCAAGGTCTGGGGAAACCTTGCATAATATTGAATAATATTGAAACAATAATGTTAATGGCTCTTTAAAAACTGGGAAATTTTGTAAGTTGTAACTTTTGGCTCTTCGGTCTCAAAAGGTTGCCGACCAATGAATTAGATCATTTTGATACCAAAGGGACAGCCATGGATATATCAATACACTGATTAATTACGGATCGTTTTGCAAAATACAGAATTGCATAAAATTGAATTTCCATGAATAATGGCTAATTCATTGATTAATTACGGATCGGTCTACAAAATACAGAATTGCATAAAATCGATTTTCCACGAATAATGGCTATGTATCATGTTGCAGCTTCAATCATAGATCCTTGGGAAGTAAAACTCAAAACGTCAGATACAACATTATGGCAACAGACATTTACCTATTGTGGTACTCTAACCTATGAACTAATTTTTCTGCTCACCACGTTTGTGAATGAAGCAGTGTGATTGGTTGAACCAACTGCAAATTTGCTAGTCGGGGTCACAAACACTTTCTAATCGGATATACTGACCACAATCTCATCATTTTCTCTTTAGGGACTCACAAATAACTTTGCAGAACCACTTCAGTATAATGTGCATGCATGGTCAAATTGGACCAGAAGGCAGGTTCCTAAATTACAAAATTTCAATGTTGGTTTCAGTACATCGACAATTGCTGGGATGATAAAAAAGATATTGTGAAATTTCAAATAAAATTTAGCTGCACGAGAAATCTGTGAATATTAAGGTGGGTGCAGCTGAGGATGTTTCATACATTTTCAAATGTACAAAAAACGGAAAAGATAAAAAAACTACATAGGTATATAGTTTTCAGCACATTGTTTTGAGTTTCAATGCAGCACAGAAATATTAATAAAAAAAATTGGAAAAAAAAATTATTCTTCATGCGTTTTCATAGAATGAAAACGCAGTTCGAAATTGGGGTCATGTGCAGTCAGTGATAAATCATCTAACAGAACTTGAGCAAATTCGGCAGCAGGGATGAAGACAATGAAGGCTTTTTTTTATAAAATTATCAATTACTTTAAAATATTCTTAATTTTACAACAGGAAAAATAAAATTGATTTAGTAAAATAATTTTTTCAATCAGCAATTTATCAGAAAGTTTCTAGCTGTAATATTTCTCAACTGTTTCTAGTTACACATAAAAACTACCAATGCAACAGTAAAATAGAGAAATCCCGATCTTGCGTTCAATTGTTGAAATGACTACCATTAATAGTGAGATTGCTTGAAATGTCATGAATTCAAACTTTCCTTTTTCGGAAAACAGGTGTAAAAAGAAAGAATAGGCCAATCATTCAACTTGTATAACATGCAGTGGAGTTGTACTGGGCAGAGATAAATGGTTAACTAAACCAGATTTCAAACAAAACAAACAAGTGATCACTGTATGATCACTAGGATAAACAAAACAGTTTATCTGCTGATCGAAACGGGCAATGCTAAATAACTGCCATCATTGTGCAATCATCTGATTTCTTTTCTTTAAGAACTGTCAAAATTCTGAAAATATAGACGGCTCATTCACTAAAAAAGGCCTATTTGAGGATTCCTTCAAGGTAATTACTCTTAGAGATTCCATCATCATATCAGATTCACCTTCTAACCAATAGTTACACCGATGTGGATACTTAGATAGGGCGGTCAACAATGGCTACACCAGCGTAACTCCTTCCAATGTTCATGTTACTTGGCAGCATTGTCCAGCTGTCGATTTTGGTGTTGTAGATTTCAACTGAAGCCAGGTTAGATGATCCATCGTCACCACCAACAACATACAATGACCCATTTATTGCAACAACTCCTGGAAATAAAAAGGCAGAAATCGTTGCCATCAAAATCATAACCTTTTACAGGGTGGCCACAAAATTTTCGTTTTCAATTTCCCTGACTTTTCCCTGACTAAAATTCAAAATTGCCTGACTAAAAATTACTCGTTAATGCATACCAATTTTTTGTCATAATGAAACATAAAATAACAATTGCAATGAGAAGCTTTGCAAAACACTACATTTTGTTACACTTCTAGCTGAAGAGGATTGGGGATGGAGCTGCTAGCAGACTGAGTGCATGGATAGCATTTTGGATTACTTTGGGAAAATTTCCCTGACCAATCACAAATTTCCGTTTTAGGAACTGCTGCACTAGCTCATATTACATGTACTTTCGACTTTCTCATAACATCTCGGGATGGAAGAATACTTTAACAGGACTTATTAAAAAATGAACATGCTCTCAAGATGGTCATAATAGCTTTGCCACCAGAACCACCGTAGTATTGGCATTTCTTCCCTTTGTTGGACCGAGCGAAGTAGCTTAGCGGTTAGCATTCGCACCTTGCATTCGGTAGACCCAGGTTCCTTTATTAAATCGGCCATGACCATCTTCCCATTCCATCCCATCTTACAGTCCTGGTAATTACGGGGTAACTAAATAGTGATGTTGTGTTCAAACATCATCAGACTGCTTAGTCTGACTTAAATTGTATATTGATCCCTCCTGCCACATCGTATTATGTACTGACTGCAGGGTAAAGAATTGAATTGAATTGGGAACAAGTTTTAATAATTTTACCATCTGGAATCATTTTGACAATGTGTAAAACTTTAACCCTTCAAATGTTAACGTCAAAGTATTTCATTAAACTGTATTCCAAACATTGTGGACTACTCAGATCTCTCAGATTAATGCATCACTTTATTTGCAGTCAAAATTAGAGGGTTTTTTAACCATTAATATTTTGTGCTTAAGTTGAAGTTCAATAATCCCCACCCTATTTACAGCCCCTTAACTGACAGTTAATGATAAACTACTGGGTAATTCTTGTGTTATCGTTCAAGCAATATCCAAGCCATGCATCTTCTATGAGAAATATTAACACACTTTCATATCAGCTAAATTAATTAGTGAAATACTTGAGGGATTAGTGCAACAACCTTATCGCTGCTTAAAACATACAATATAAGACACGAGTTAGGCATTTACCAGCATTTCTGCGACACATAATCATATCAGACACTGATGTCCAAGTGTTTTTTTCGGGATTGTAACATTCCACACTTTTGCGCACTAGAGGACCATCATGCCCCCCAACTGCATATAGAAGACCACCCAAAACTCCAACTCCTAAAGATAATAATAAAACTTTTATAAAAGATTATGTCCAACTTGCTAGATTACTTTTGCAAATCAAACATGAACTTTTTGCATTTTTGCAAAGAAATTAAATAATACACCATACTAAGATAAAAGTGAAGTTTACCAGCACCACTTCTTCTGGCAACCATATCAGCAACTGTTGTCCAGGTGTCCGTTTCTGGGTTGTAACATTCCACAGTACTCAGGCACTGCCTTGATGCACCATCATAACCGCCTACAGCATAGAGAAGACCTGCAATAGGTTTTGCTATTAAAGGCGAGTTTTAGACATCTATTCAAATTAAATTTATGGCAATTTATCAAAATTGGGTACCCATTCAAATTAATCAACACAATTCAATTTCATTAAAAAATGTCACTCCAGCAAATTTATGAAGCCATGATATGAAATTAAAAATCTATAGTTCAAATGAAATCATGAATCTTCTGTAAATTTTTCAAAGTTTAATATAACTTTCTGAATCCTCCACGAATACACGATGAAAATACATTGTTTATTAATTCTGTGGACTTTTAACGTACAAAGCATCGCCTACAAATTGTTTTTGCGAACGAAAGGTGATTTCCACTCCTTGCTATCAAAAACTGCTGTTAATCTTAAAACATTTGAATAGAGAAAATTGCTGAAAATTAAAACAACAGTCTACAAAATCAATTTCATTAGCCTATTAGTGTCTGCAGAATACAATGCAAAAATTAAATGCCACTAATTAACAATGTAAATTATCAGAAAGTGGACACTTTCCTGGAATGATCACATTCATGATCATATTCCAAAGCTAACTTGCATATCTCACCATTTAAAACACCAACGCCAACACTGCTCCGCCTAGTAGTCATTGGGGATACCATCCTCCATTCATTTGATTGTATATCATAACATTCGGCGCTATTCAAACCTGTGGAACCATCAAAACCACCTACTGCATACACAAGGCCGTTGAGAACTCCAACTCCCAAAGTGCTTCGTCTCGCTTCCATGCTGGCCACTGACGACCAAGTGTCTTTCAATGGGTCATACACGTCTACCATTCGCACTCGCAATGAGCCATTGAATCCCCCAACTGCGTATACGAGGCCATTTAATACTGCTAAACCTAAAAGGTAATATGATAAAAAACATAACTACATGTATAATAAATATTGATTTTATATTTAATTTATACAGTACATGAATATACAGGGTGATTCCTAAAGTCACTTCTCAGAGAAAAAAAATATATCTTTAAAATGGTAACAGACACGAAGATAATTCTTTAAAGTAACTTAAAAGAGTTCTCCATGAGGTATCCGGAAACCATATTCCCTGAGACCTTGAATGTCACGTTCAAGGTCATCCATGTGCTAGGTCTGCGGATTTTGCAGATATCTCAGAAACCGCTGCAGATTAGTTAAAAGTGTAAATTAGAACGTTGTAGGGCGTTGCCTATAATTAGTATTAAAAAGTTGATTTCAAATTGTTTAAAAAATAGCACAGCGATCCAGAATTTTTCTTCTCCACGAGTTATTTTATACTCATCTAGGCTGCACTGCATGACTCCAAAGCTTTGTGGGCTGCAAAAATGCGCCATAAAACATGGGAAAACCATGTTAGGCGATTTCAAGACTGTATCGTGGCAGGTGGTGATCATTTATTTTTTGCATAAAAAATGGATTTGTTTTAATTATTTTGAGTATGTGCTCAAGTAAGATTAATTCATTTTTTTGCTAAACGTTTTCTAAAATGTTGCATTTAAGACCATGCATTGTTCATAAGCAATGCATAAATTGTTATACCCACACCTTAATACAGTATCAAACTTTGACACCTTTGATACAGTATTTCATTTAACAAATGAAATAAAATTGCCTTAGCACACAGTAATGATCAACAATTTAGCAGGTTTGAGGTCTCATTTTATTCAGCCCACAAAGCTTTGGTGTCATGCAGTGCAGCCTAAGTGTGTATGGAGTAAATCGTAGAGAAAAAAAATTCTGAAACACTGTGCTAGGTTCAAAACAATTTGAAACTAACTTTATTATACTAATTAAGCATCGGCCTACAACGTTCTAATTTAAATTTTTAACGTATATGCAAAATCCGCAGGCCTAGCCCATGGATGACCTTCAACGTGACATTCAAGGCCACAGGGAATATAGCTTCCGGATAGCTCATGGAGAACTCTTAAAGCTACTACATGTAGTAAGAATTATCTTCGTATCTGTTACCATTTTTAAGATATATAATTTTTTTTTCTGAGAAGTGACTTTAGGAATCACACTAAATATGTTAAGCAATGATATCTTCTGAGTCCGACTACAACCAGGTAAATTTTACAACTTTTTGAAATTCGAATTGTGATCGAGTTTTATTCAATCTTATTTAAATATTATTAACAAGGTGGGATTTTATAAGATTTTCAAAGACTCTTACTTTAAATCTGTGAGACTTAATTGTCTCAGATGTGTAAAAAATCCCATAATAATGGGTCTCGTATGTGTCTTAAAGATCTGATCTGTTTCCTATAGCGAAAATTTCCTTTAATGATGGGTCTCATAAGTTTCTCATAGGTCTCATCTGTCTCATACAGAAAATATCCTTTAATGATGGGTCTCATAAATGTCTGAGAGGTCTCATAGTCTATGAGACCTTGGCAATAGGATCTCATAAAAACCCATTGAGGCTACTTGTCTCAAACAGACTCTGATGGGACCCATCAATCCCATTGAATTTTAGTATGAGACCGTATGAGTATTTTCCCTATAGGGAAGTGATATGTTTCAAGAAATTTTATTTATGAATGCTTTCTTTAGCAAAATGACCTTCACTGCGCATGCACGTCATAAACCCTGAATCATGGAGCAGACTTTCTGACACCAATTCAGCGATGACAGAATGACACGTCTATTACATCTTGCTAAAAAATAAAACCGAAAAACTTAATATCTTCAGAGATAATTTGTTAACCATCTGCATAAAAAATGGCCTTATAAATTTTGAGAAACTTAATGTATATCAGGCAAATGCAAACAAAATATTCTTAAGCCCAGTACACACTATCACAAAATCACAACTAAAAACCAAAAACTTTAAACTTTAAACGTGAAGGAAATCATATTCAACAAATTCATGAAACTAGTTTTTCAAAAACTGAGCGTACATGCAACAAAAAATCACATGTTAAAAAATAAACATGTGTAATTTTCCTCTAACAATTAAGCAATTTTCTGGTCATTAAAACAATTCCTACTCTAGCTCCAATTTGTTTCAATTTAGTTCACAGCACACATTAGCTAAGAACAGATGTTTGGATAATAATATACAGTATACCGTAATTTCAAGGACAATCTTGGAAGTTGGAGCTCAACTTACTTGATAAACTATCTTGGATTAAGGTGACTGTAGAATTTACAACTCAAATGCATAATTGGGTTACTCTGTAATAATGCTTAACAAAAATTAATCCACACTGTTGTGAAAGCGCAGTACGCGTGCAATTTTCGATTACAACAGTTTATAACGTTCATTAATACAGTTGCTCTATTATGAAGTGATTCATTTTACACGAGCCTTACTCAATTAAGAAATCTCGATTACAGTGTATGTGTTTTGCTGTACGTAAATACAGTATAATATACATACACAAGTATATCGTATAAGTAATATAGCAAATGAACAGCTAGGTGCGAAACTAAAAACATTTCCTAACAAATCAAATCACTGTACAATTTCAAGAATTTTATGTCACTTGTAACAAAGTACAAGTGCAATTCAAACAATTCAAGAATGGCTTGTAACTTGTAAGTCATGAGTTTTACAAATGGTGAAAGATTTGGATACAGGATTTGCAGCTTTTTACCTTACAAAATCTTTCCAGTTTCATTACTCATGCAGTCGTACTCAAGACATTTTCTATTTAGAGGATGTTATTATAGTTTTTCAAATTTGCAAAATGGCCTACCTTAAATATTCTTGAATTTTGTTAGCATCGACCGTGTTTATGATGTCACGTATCACCGTTTCATCACTGAATCCATCGTTGATTAGTCGCTTGCTGATTTTTAGCAGTTCGTCGTCCTCTGGCGTTTTCGAGACCATGCTTGAGCCCGCTAGCCATCCAAAAACTGCCCCAAGTCCCAAGCCAAGAAGGGCAGCAAAGGCAAGGCATCCACAACCGACCTTTCGCCGGCCTTGCGGAATCGGACTAGGCGTCGAGTACGGCATGCTGACCGCTCCACACTAGATGTTGATCTAAAAATGAGCCAAGTAATACATATTTTATTGCAACAATAACATAATGCGGTTAAAGAAAAATGTTTTCTATTAGCCTTTCAATAGGCGAACGTAAATGGACCCTAAGGGTATAATAGGCGTTGCACAGAAATTGAACTAAGCGGAAATAACATTTTGCTGAGATAAATGATTTCAATTTTTACTTAGTGAATGATATACTGGAAGCCTGAAGGTTACTACACTTTACCTACATGTATGAACATATCCTGACATTGCAATTAATACACTGACTAATGCATTGCTTGGTTGGAAGATGTTAAACATTCACCTTGAATAACACGTTCATAGACATGATAACCTCCGAGGCGTGTTCGGATAATCAGTTCCCGGACTAAGAATCGTGTGGATTTTACAAGTAGCCAAAATTTTTGCATTTGTTGGCCTTTTAAGTAATCATTAATTCTATAGCACACTGTCAATCTAAAGGATAAAAGGGAAATGCATAATATGTTCATTAATACTGGCGTTACCTCCTCAAAAAATAAAAGTGACATTAAGAATAATCGTGTATTGGGTGAAAACCTTTGTAATAATGTCCAGTAATATTGCAAATCCGATATTTAGCATCATTACTGTGGCGAGCACGGTGTAATAATTAGGGGTGTGGTTGTAGATACCGTAAGATCCCGTAAAAACTTTAAGGTTGCACTAAACATTAATCATATTATTATCATTGACCATATAAGTTTCCCCATCATTAATCTGGTCATTAGTTATCAGTATTATGTAGGTTTTCCCCCCTTTGACATCACTTTTATTTAAATTTCGCGCGCCCACATTCCTGACTCGTAATTTCAATTTGCACCACGATGTGCACGCGCATGCGCAGAATGATTGTGAAAAGCCATTGCTGTACATGCAAATGACTACACATGACTATACAAATAGTCATTTCAAATAATAGTGTAAGATTGAAATGTAATGAAAGCGAATGATGCAACATTTTTGGAGGTAATGTCATTATAATTGATGGCATTATTAATGAACCTGTCCAGTCCCAAAAAGTTTATCAAACTTCTGCAAACATGTACATTTAGAACTTAAGAAGTAATGTCAGAAGCAGGCTGGTCAGAACGACTCAGAACAAAGCGCGCTTTGGCGGTCGTGAATGCATTAATATGTTTTAAAACATCTGCAACCTTGAGTAAATTAGATGAGGAAAACCAGCACAGCGAAAACAATCTACGTTATCAGCGTCAACATACAATGTATTTGCAATTATAGAATGGTTAAAATTTATACAAGTGTTAAACTTAGGTTATCAACTTGAATACTGAAATACTAACGAGGCATGACATCTGGGTTATATCAAGAGGAACAAATTTGACATTCACCATAATTAAAATAGAAATTTTGTTTATACACGTTTAGTATCTTTTATATTAAATAAAGGTTCCTTCCTGTAGTTCATTATCTACACACAAAATATTTTTCAAAGACAATTTTAGGAAATACTAGCGGAAAAACCCGGCCTTTCCAGGGTGAAAATTGTTTGATTTTCTAACCTCTTTTATGCGATCAGGAGTTAGATTAAGTTGCCCTTGTCTCCAAAAGATGGAGCTACAGCATATGATCTGGATACATCCCGGATGAAAGGGCTGAGAGGAGAAGACTGGTTTGACAGTTTTATGGACCCGTGGTAAATTGAAAAGATTTATGGCCTTGGAATTCCCCACGGAGTTAACGCTCTTGAGAGGGGAGGGGGCCATGAGTGGCCAATAATATCGAAGCCAGCCAGCCAGCCAGTGACGAAAAAGATGGCGTCGTTTCTTATTTTAAATACATAGATAGGAATTTGCAATTTAAAGTTTCATTTGCATTGGTCGTGTCCTTTTACCACCTAATTAAGATTACGTTTTCTTGTATTTTTATTAGCAAACGTATTGTTTAGCAACGTCTTTCAAAGCGTGCAGCGGTTTCTCGGTGAAACACAGTATACACTGTATTTATCTTTACCGAACTTTGCTAGCACAAAATGATATTATTTCCATACAAGGAACTTTCCAAGCACAAAATGATATTATTTCCATACAAGGCTGGTACAGCAAACAGGGTTTGAAATTAATGATACTTCCTAAATGTTAAAACACTAAATGACGTTTGTTAAAATATGCAAAAGTTGTATTCCGTGTATTAATTATAAATGTGTACTATATATATCATGCTGGTCCGATTGGAAAATACTAAATAAAAACTTTAAGATAAAATGCTCAAAGTAAATGTTACACATTTACTATGGCCTGTAAAATACAAATATATACGGAAAAAATACATATAGAAAAAAAAATAAACCTTATTGCAAATGTTCTTATCTTTCTATGTAGAATATTTTAATCTACAGTATATGTATTAATGTATAGCATGTAACAAACAAAGTCTTTCCATTTTTTTTCCATTCGTTGTATTTCTGTACACACGGTTTTGCTGGAATAAACTGAAGAACTTTTTATTTTCAAATTTTTCCTTTATCGTAAACCCTGAATTTAAAAGAGACACTTGAGTATAGTTGAGTTAAAAATATCCGTTATATACAGAGTTCATTATCTCAACTTGAATAAAACTGAAGAAACACAGTACTACCAGCAAGCCCTTGCGCTAATGAAAGGTTCGCCAACCCTTCTTATAAAGAAGCGCTTGTAAACAGCATGACCCTTATTTGGTGAGTTATGGAGGATGCATTGCTGATGGTTTAGTATTGAGGTCAGTTAGGCTGATTTCCATTTCAGATTGAATTACAATTTATTTTGCATGCAAATTGCATAGCGCTTGCTAGAAAACCCAGTTTACAAATAAAAAAGTTACGCGATATTTTCATGTATTTAGTTACAATTTATGTTCTGCTCACAATGGGCAAAATCAAGAATCAATGGGCTCTTTCATTTTTTATTACCTTTTATACTGGAGTTATGTTAATTTCTTTCATAAAATGCATAACAATATGAACATTGCTATTTGAGGCCACGCTTGTTTTGAATATTTTGAATAAATAATAAGTTTATATTGGGTAACATACGTGTACATGGTTCAATTCAGATCGTGAATTTCATACTAATAAAAATTTCATTCATTTATGGTTAAATGTAAAGTTTTAAACTATCACGAGCTACACGTGTGTTATTCATTTTAAATGCACACAAGAGAGTGCGCGTTGTATAAAAAATAATTCTTTGAACAGTCTGTTTCTTTTTGTTATAAAAATTTGAAAAATATACCAAAATTTCGCAGTTTTTCCTGGAAACCCGCACATTCTGAAATAACTGTAAATTCTTGAAAAACTAGCAAATTAAAAAAAAATTTGGAAAATGTTTGAAAAAAAAGAAGTGAAATTTTAAAAAAAATATTCTCAAGTTTTTGTGAAAATTCCATATTTTAAAAAAGGATAAATGTCCTTTTAGAGAGTTTCTAGTATAAATTTTAACTTTTCCCACAATTATAATCTAATTCTCATCTCTTTCTTTTTAATTTTTATTATAAGGTATATTTCTACTAAATTTGTATATCTTGCAGTCCTGATATCTTGAACAATTTTGTTAATTTTTTAACGTTTTGTCAATATTTTAGAGCTTGAAAAAGCTCGAATGTAGCGCGAAACGTCTCAATTGTTTTTTTGTTTGGCCGAGAATTGAAGGGTTTACTCACTATCTACTGACAACTTGAAGATCAATGCAATTATTTAATATACTGTATATTTGTTTTTTAAAAATGTAAAGTTTAAAAAAAAAATTATTTTTGTAAAAAATAGCACATTTTTAAATAAAATTCTCAAAAACTTACAAAAATCGCAATTAAATCCGCGCATTGAAAAAAATTATTATTTGAGTGCCACAATGTATTATGGGCAAAATTTTGCAAATTTACAACGAAAACATTTTTTTACTTTTTGGCACCCTCCTAAACTCCACGCCTGGTGCAGCACACCCCCTGACACCATGTTGTTACGCTACTGGAGACATACAGTACCTGTACATATACTGTACACTGTATGTAAATTAAAAAGAATACATAACTCCCATTGCAATGATTTTTTAAGTTGTAGGAATAATTACTGACGCAGGCATATTCTCAAAACAGACTGTACTATAGTATTCATTGCATTGATTTTCTCTTGAGTAGAAATAAACAATAATCTAAACTTTAAAAATTAGCAATTTTATAAAAGAATTACCTTTACTATAAGCAGAAACTTTCTGAAGGATTGTTGAGACAAATGTTCACTGAACTTAAATCCGTGTCAGAGCAAACGCCATAGAAATTACTTCCAGAAGATCTTCCGAGGACGAACAACGCGTAAATTAATCCAGGCTCACAAAGTCAAGGATTTGTAATTAGTACCACGAACCCCCTCCTCACTCTCGCCCAAATTTTGAACTGGATTGTAAACTAATTTGGAGCCCAACATGCGTCATCCCAGGAAAACCTGGTTTGGCAATCTTTAGCAAAGATAGTTCTCCTTTGCTTACGCAGAAGTACACCACGACATGCACTATCCCCACTCAAGGAAACTCGGCTAAGCCAATTTGACATGAATAAACCATATGCATGTCAAATCTGAAGAATGGCTTTGCCTTGAACTACACGAGGAGTCGAACAATAATTTTGTTGTCTAAAATAAGCAACTTCGCAGCGTGATGTTCTGGTCCGAATAAAAAGCTACTCAAGATTTTAATTGACCACTTAAGCGTGAAAAATTCGTGGAAAAGTTGATGCAAATAATAATAAAATAGCCTAATTCCATAAATCCCATCAATGAGATCTGTACCTCCCGCTGAGAGCAATTTGCTCAGTCTTTATGCTAAGACAAGCCGTAAAATTCTTATGCTACTTCATAAACCATTTCGAATTAAGGTCGACTGAAATTTAATATGCTATTCCTGCACTTGTGGCGAAACGAAAATTCAACATACAAGTAGATACATGACGTAAACAGATTTTAACCGCCTAATCCGTGATTATAGAGGAGACAGGGGTAATGGGGCCACCCTTAATGCATTAATGACACTTCGAAAATTTTTTTTGCTCCAAGATGACTTTTTGGTTTTTTCAGTTATATATTCAACCTATCTTTAGCGAAAAAGTTAAAATACATTCATGTTTAATTTGTATTTTAACTAAAAACAATGTAGGCTACAGCATATTAAAAAAGTAAACAAACAAATTCAGAAAAAATGCATTTTTTTTTCTGTAATGGTAATTGGGCTATAGGCCTGATTACCCCAAATTGAACGCATCGAGAAAACAATTTATAATGAATTTCGTTAAATGATGTAGGAGTCCAGAGTATACACTGTACTAGCAATATAAAAATGTCGCACAAACCTATTAAAACGCAAAATTACTTACCATAAATTGAATCCTATTTGATTAGAAGAAAAAGTGGCAAACACAAAAAAAATGCTACCAACTCGATCATTCCTTTACCCTGTTTGAATCTAAATGTCATGTGATTTGAATGCCCATATAGACCACTAAGGTACACCACTATCAGATTAATCATAGTTTAAGCGGTATTTTCTAAAACAGGCATGGCCCCATTACCTCACTTGGCCCCATTACCCCTCGCTCCCCTACAGTAATTTGATCCTATGAGATTTTTATTCTGCATTGCAAACCAAGATAGCAGAACATTTTAAATTTCCCGCTAATGCTTTGAAAATGGTAACCATATTTTTTTGTTATGATTTCTTTAAAGAATTAATTATGGCATTTAAAATATAAATGACAAATCTGCAGTAATGCAATGCAGGAAAGCTCGTACAGGTCATTCGGGGGCAAGGCTAATTCACAGACTGAGTGAATAACAATGTAGAAACACTGATTAGTGCAGTACCTTAACCACATAAGATGTGATTTTTATGAATGTAATTGGAATTCACTTAGTTTAAATGCTTAATCTGTGAATTGGCTCTGCCCCCGAATATTCTAGTACGATCTCTCCTGCATGGGCCTACTGCTGTGCAGGTTAGCAAACGTGCAGCTAAAATACTGTTTGGAATGCGAATATTGATAATGGAACGTCGCAAATACACCCATTAAACTAATGTCACGATGCCCTATAACTTTTTAATTGGGACCATATGTCTATTTTGTGTACTTCACGTACTTCCTGTCAGAATGAACTTGAAAAAATGGTCAAAGTCAAATGTGTTTGCACCAGTGGATATAGCGCACCCCTAACTTCCTATACATGTAAAATCTGACTTTAAGGAGTAAAAATTAGTTTTATTTCACACATTTTTATAAAAGACATAATTCTAAAACTTAAATTTCAGCACAACAAAACAATGAAATTGATAATGGAATAATTTATCTAAATTTCCTTTCTGAAAATTAAGTTCTCTGGAAGAATTAACGTTAGTAAAAGTTGTTAATGCTTAATTCTGTCTTTTCAAATTAACCAACATCTGAAATGTTGTTTTTAAAAGTTTAATTTTCTAAACACAAAAAAATCAACATTCAATGTACGAGGATCAATACGTCTTGAATAATTTGTCGTGAATAATACGTTTTGAACAATTGTCATGGCTTGCATGACTATCATAAAAATGTTCTCTATCAAACATATGAATATAGAGACTATGCAATGTACAAGCACGACACGTTAATATTAAGCTACTCGTGTTTTGTTAAAATCTTGATATTTTTAGAGTTGAGAAAAACACCTGCTTAGCATCAACGATTTATTCAATATCAGAACTGTTTTAGGAATCATTCCACATGATATGCAGGAGAACGTTTGTAAGACCAGCAGACACATGATCGTATTGAAAATTGTGACGTACTAATATTAAAGTGTATTAACAACTTTTTAATACGAAATCTAAAATCCCATCAAGATTAATCTATGAATTATTTTTAGACTTTTGGAGCATCAACAGAATGACTCATGCAAACTCATTCATGAAAGCAATGCTAAGAATCGGAACATTTCTATAGTAGAATATATTTAACTTTATTGTAAGCAAATTTTCTTCTCAACATTGATATTATTTATGCGCTTCTCACAACTGGCACACAGAATAGGATCATTTTCTATTCTTAAAATATATCTAGAAACATATTTGCGATGGAAATTTTTTCCAATACAGATAACGAAGATGATAAAAATTCGTAAATGTCCCGTGGCTACTACATCATTAACCAATTGTAACGTTCGCATGCATCATACTATAGTAGGCCTACTTGCACTGAGAACAAAAGCCATATTTCGCAGCAGTAAATTTAAATTTTGTTTTCGAGCAGATCATATAGGATTGATGCCAATTTTAGAAATTATGTTTGACATTTTCCAAATGGGTTTATCAACACTTGGCAATATGACATGCTCATCCAAGCTTGCCAAAAAAATGTTCCGCTTTAGACAAAATGACACATGTTGGTATCATCAGAGCGATTGCAAGGACATAAAGACCTTCAAAATGTAATCTAAGAAGATTGTCATGACAAGCAAACTGCGTAATAAATAATAAAATAAATTAAGCAGGGAATCACCGTCTCGTATTCAACATCATATGGAGCATAGATCACTCAGCCTGACCCCTGGTGACGTAATGCTTTCGTTTAACCAGTTCCACAGTTAAGGTTTTTATAGCAAAATTTAATAACTTTTTAGGGAAGGGGTTTTAGCTTTGGCCAAATTCCACTCATGATGGTTAAAAACCATTTATTTGTCAACCATGAATTTATAACTAAACTAAATTAAGATGCCTGAAATCTTATATAAGAAGAACTTGGATCCTATATAAAAATGATAAATATTAAATAGTATGTCATATAACATATAAATACGTGAACATTTTTTCGGTGAAAGGCGTGTGCAATATTCTGTTAAGCTTATACATGCATAAATGCACAAACTACCTTTAAGACTTTTTTTTTTTTTAAATTTACTATTAGAAAATTTAATTTTTATCAGTCCAGTTCCAGGTGGCTTTATTTCAGAGTCAATTAAGGTATTATTCTGAATTGTTTCCTGATTTATTTCTGTTTTTCAAATAAGGGAAATACTGTACGTAGGCTATGTAAAGGTAAAAAACCATTTGTCCGAACACGAAAAAATTCCAGAAGTATATTAATTATGTCAAAACAAATAATTAAACAGCACATTCAACCTCTATCTTCTATTCAAATTTAGAATTTTAAAGTTGAATTTTGAAGAAGAAAATGATAGAAAATATGGAAAACTATATTCTTAGAAATTTATTTTTAGGAAATTTTACTAACGATTTTTATATTACTCACTAATTTAATTTTCAAATCAATTTAGAATTAGCTATGAAAAATAAAGTATGTTTTACGTTTCTATACATTATATGGTACAATATACACGTAGATGTAATATCAGAATACATGATCTAATAATTATCAGTGCATGCAAAAAACGGATTAACCAGAGGTTATTAACTTTCGTTTAGACATCTTATCATTATGTAACACAAAATAATAGATTACCCTTGATCAATCTACGACCTTGATGATAAAGAGTTTACAAAACCATTTCTTTTAAAAAACGCTTCAAATTACATTTCGTTATGTAAATTTCCCTGATTAAAAAGAATAGCATATTGATTGTAATAACATTTATAAGCCTCTCTAAATCTAAATTTTAATAATCGGATTGAAATTAATCGGAAGAATTCAATACTTAATCACTTACAGTATAAAACAGACTTTTCGGCCTTTGAATCACCTGAGAATTAAAAAATGAAACTATTTTTCGATACAAATGACTCGTCTACAAGTATAATTATAATAAATTTTGTGCGCCTGTCGTAATTTGTCCTAGGATGCTACTCGGAAGAATTCAATACTTCATCACTTACAGCATAAAACAGACTTTTTGGCCTTTAAGTCACCTGAGAATCAAAAAATTAAACTATATTTCGTTACAAATGACTCGTCTACAAGTAAAATTATAATAAATATTGTGCGCCTGACGTAATTTGTCCTAGGATGCTACTCGGAATAATTCAATATTTCATCACTTACACTATAAAACAGACTTTTCGGCTATTGAATCACCTGAGAATTAAAAAATTAAACTATTTTTTGATACAAATAACTTGTCTACAAGTAAAATTATAATAAACACTGTGCGCCTGTCGTAATTTGTCCTAGGATGCTACTCGGAAGAATTCAAAATTTCATCACTTACAGTATAAAAATAAAACTTTTCGGCCTTTGAATCACCTGAGAATTAAAAAATTAAACTATTTTTTGATACAAATGACTCGTCTACAAGTAAAATTATAATAAATTTTGCGCGCCTGTCGTAACTTGTCCTAGGATGCTACTCGGAAGAATTCAATACTTCATCACTTACAGTATAAAAATAAAACTTTTCGGCCTTTGAATCACCTGAGAATTTAAAAATAAAACTATTTTTTGATACAAATGACTCGTCTACAAGTAAAATTATAATAAATATTGTGCGCCTGTTGTAATTTGTCCTAGGATGCTACTCGGAAGAATTCAATATTTCATCACTTACAGTATAAAACAGACTTTTCGGCCTTTGAATCACCTGAGAATTAAAAAATGAAACTATTTTTCGATACAAATGACTCGTCTACAAGTAAAATTATAATAAATTTTGTGCGCCTGTCGTAATTTGTCCTAGGATGCTACTCGGAAGAATTCAATACTTTATCATTTACAGTATAAAAATTAAACTTTTCGGCCTTTGAATCACCTGAGAATTAAAAAATGAAACTATTTCTCGATACAAATGACTCGTCTACAACTAAAATTATAATAAATATTCTGCGCTTGTCGTAATTTGTCCTAGGATGCTACTCGGAAGAAATTAATACTTCATCATTTACAGTATAAAACAGACTTTTCGTCTTTTCAATCACCTGAGAATCAAAAAATGAAACTATATTTCGATACATATGACTCGTCTACAACTAACTTTTTAATAATTATTGTGCGCCTGTCGTAATTTGTCCTAGAACGGAATTCGGAATTTGAGGTTTAATAAACTTGAAATTTTGAATATAGAATACATGTACAGACTATAGTATTCATTTTTAAAAGATTTTTTTTTCAAAATTGGCTGGGAAATAAGTTTTTAGAAGACTTATTATAATAGGGAATTAAAAACAATTTACTAGACTTGAATAAAAATAGTAATTACAGAATGTAATATTAATTTGCCTAAATGTATGAGAATTTCTATAGGCTTATAAATAATCAAGTTACAATTTTATTGAAAAATTAACATTCTTAAGACAAAATATGAGACTAATAAATGAAATTTAATGCAGTAATTCTGAAAAGTTTTCTTTTCATCTTCATTGTTGTTTTTGATATCACAAAGTGTAAATCTCAATCCTCCCCCCCTACCATATGGCATTTATTTTATTTGCTGGCTCTTATGTAGGCCTACTGAATTGAATTGAATTTACTGGTATTGTGCTTCTTGATAAGCATTTATCAGAACTCCTATCCGCATTTCGCCAGACAGCATCGAACCCAAATATTATAAATTTTATCTTACTAAGCTGATAAACTGATATTCTCTTTTGTTTGTATTGTTTGGTTACGCGTAAAAAGAAAGTTCCATTACAGACAACTATGAAACATTTCGATATATTCATTGTGATTTTTTATTTATAAGTAAATTTGAATCAGGTTTTATCTTCTGCATATTTACACATATTGTGTTTTTATAATTTATAGAAATATCAAAGACTGTGAATTCTTCGGATATAACATACCAAAGGACACCTTCATAATCAGCAATTTATGGGCAGTTCATAACGACGAGAACCTGTGGACAAATCCGGAAGAGTTTCGTCCTGAACGTTTCCTAACAAAAAACGGTGAAATTTCCAGAAAAGAATATCTGATTCCATTTTCAATGAGTAAGTGAAAATCATGCAATTATAACCGGTATATCATTTTTAAAGGTATTTTAAATATTGTACGTGGATGCGTGAATGCTAATATTTTTTTAATTTTTGAAACGTCAAGGAAAACGTGAATGCCTAGGAATATCGCTGGCCAAGATGGAGCTATATTTGTATTTCACTACATTGTTGCAACAGTTTTCTTTTAGTAGCCCAGATGGTACATCAGCAAGCCTGGAACCAAGGCCAGGCTTTACCTATGGACCTAAATTTTTCCATGTCATGGCTGTAATAAGAAATGAAAGTTTATTCCCTTGCATGATTCTCCTGTATGTGTATAACATTCTTATATCAGCTTAACAGAATTTATCATTACGTTCCTAATTACTTGTTTTCAGCGATGCAGCCCACTCTCAAAAAATTTTTTTAATATAATTTTAATCTATAAATTAATCTAAATTGTATATTGTAACCAAAATAATGGATCTCCAGAAATAGCTTTTACTTACGAATATTCTGTGATTTAATAACTCTGATATCATTATTTCAAAAAAACACAGATTAAAAAAAGTTTTGAATTCATTTACGTTGTTTGACTTGAACATTTGTGTGAAACACTGTCGTCCATTTTATCACATATATTTATTTATCATGCAAAAGAATGTAGAATGTTTAGGCATGTTATGAATTGTATCTGTCTTTATTCCAGGTTATTTAATTATTTACATTAAAGAACATATTTTAAGTTTTGTAACGCTAACGGCAAAATATTGCTGTATACAGGTGTATAGTTTGAATGTAAAGCAGGAACTTTGCTTCTGGATGTTGTTCCTTCAACTGCTCCTTACATGTTTCTAAGTGTCATGCACAAGCAAACTAACGGAATATCTGGGAATATATGCAAAAATTGTGCTATTTCAAATGGAAATGTGGGTAAACTAACTTGAGAGCAATACTTTGATTCCATGCGTAAAATTGCATGACTGTAAAACCTATGATATCAGTTTCACTTCTTAATAAGTAGCTCAGAATAGGCCTATATCATTTTTTATCCTAAAAATATATTTGGAAATTTGCTTGCGAAGGGAAATTTTCTCAACACACGGAGCAATATCAAAAAATTATCAATATAAAATATATGGAAAGAAGTTTCGGGATAAAATTTGCCTGGTGTGTGACAGTATTCAGTTGCATGTCTTGTGTGGATAGAATATTTATGTTCTAGTATGTTCATGTTTACTTCATGTCTCCAAAAAACAACTAGCATCAATTAGACAGCAAAAGTTCTTATATATATATATATGTTAATTACCTCCAGTGTGCACAATCATGAAACAGTTATACGTGCAACAAATTTCTTACCACACTTTATAGAGCTTTATAGAGTTCAATTTAACAATGATGACTAAGTCGCAAATGATGTAGGAGCTTTCTCCTAAAAATGGGCTTGACCCCCCT
>JAQGBX010001078.1:0-27753 GCA_034698745.1 Megaphyllum sjaelandicum | reverse complement strand
CAGACTTATGCCTCACCTTGTAGTTGGTTTTCCAGTGGCAAGCGACTGGAAAACAAGTCCAACGTGAACGCAGCCTTTGGTTAGTTATCGAAACGGAACTGTTGCACGAATTGCTGGGCGGATGCACGAGCCATGTGCCACTCTGCGTGTATCCATTTAGCGCGCAATATGCGGTTGACTTCGTTTAAAATGGTACGATAATCCACCTGGCCGCCTGATTTCTCCTATCACTAAGTTTCATTTCCAGAACAAGAAACTGGAGTTTATTTTAAAAAAAATCATCTTATGCTATCGGTAAACCGTAAACTATTATTAGCATGTACATGTTGTTGGAAATACTGTACGTATATTACAGAAATTGCTGCCCCCTAAAGCAGGCAATCACTGCTAACTAATTTGCATTGCGTGGATTGCGATTTATCGGTCAAAAATAAATAAACTCAATTTTTAAAATCTAGATTAGAAAATAACACACAGAACCTCGTATTTATGGAATTTATTTCATATAATCAAGTATGGCTGAAATTCCGCAAATGCAGTAAACTGTCCATTTTTTTCTCTCTCTTAAATGGATGTCTTATTTCGTTACCATTATTAAATTAGCTCTAACGTCGACCACAAATTTTCATTAAGCGAACTGTTAAAATTTCTGTAAGTAATATTTTATAGGGTACTCAAACAGAAGCTTTCATATTTAATTGGGGTATTCAGACAGAAACATTGTGAAGCTAGGCAATCATATGTGCGAAAATAATTCATTGATTAGTTTGAAATCAGCGAGAGCCTAAGGGGATTTTAAAACAAATAGTCTGTCGATTCTACACACGTGATTTCACGCCTGCCAAAGTTCGATAAGTAATACATTTAAGTACCCCTACTGAAAACCTGATTACAGCTTCGGATAAACGGATTTTCATGTTTTGTAATTTCATCTGAAAAGCATTTGGTCTAATTTCCTCACCTAAAATGAAAAATTGTAGGATATTGACATGGAGAATTCTTAAAACTTGTCAATTAATATCTAATATTTCGATTCTCTATTTTGACGCTTTGTTTTATCTGATTTTACATGTGTTAGTTTGCATTGTCGGGATCAGAAGTGTACGAATTTTCTTCACGTAGAGGAAGATCAACGCCTTAAAAATCCATTTTTATGACAAACATCGCCTTAAATGTGGCTCGTCGTGTTATTATTTATTTATTTTTCATAAGGCAACACGACTAAGGGAAAATGATCTTCGCTTTCCCAACCTCGAAGTAATTTGGGTTTACATTTTCAATGTCGATGCGTTTTGGCCAAAATATGCAATCGATTTACTTCGTAATGCGCTTTTATTTCTTTATACACGGTTTTCAAAGACATTCTTTGAATTCAAGCTATATAGGGCATTTCTTAAGTACGCCTATCTGATTTCTCAGCAAGTGTCTTCATCAGTCTGCAGTTCAAATTTCATAAAAATATTCAAAGCCATATTTTAGTTGAAGAGATGAGATGATCCATCTATAAATGATGTACATGGATATATTCATCATTCTTAGAATTCGTTCAGGATCAGTTAATCATTGAAAGCGATTCAATGTTACCGAATTTTGCTGCATTTTCAGTCGTTTCGTTTCCTAGGATGATAGTGCACCAGACTATTTACAGAGTACACGAAGCTTTGTTTTACTGATGGCATTATGAACAAAGCAAAGTTGAACTTCACGCATGATTATAACCTGTAGTAATTGCCAATTGAAGTACATGTAAGTTTTTATTTATATCAATAAAGTTCCAATTGGGACAAGTGCAAAATATTCAAAATCAATATCGGATTTAGGGGGGAATTATAGAAAAAGGCATTGTTATCGTTAGTTAAAATTTTTATCGAATCGCCTTCTCAGCAGGTTGACAGTGGATTAAAGCGTTTTACAAGCCGATAAACTTCACTGGAAACTTTCGAGTTGCTTTAGCCTATTTAATTTAAAAGTGGAAACATTTCCACTAGTAAACTCTTCAAATTCGATTAGTTTCAATTTTTCAGGAGAGCATCGCCATCATTCATATTAATGTACAGTATATAGAAAACGCCTGTAGTTTTTTATATTTTAAAATATGTGCGTTTTTAAATTTGTTCGAGCCAATTTCGATCAACTCTTTTTTGCACAAAAAACTAATCCAGCATTCTTCGTACCGCAGTGTTAAAACGTGTCTCGTTCACTTAATACAGCGCAACTCCTTAATACCAAACTCGTACTCTCTTATCACAAACGCCCTAGCTCAAACTCGCTCTCCTTGAATTAAAATTTATTATTCCATTTCCATCCGCTTTGCTATCACTTTCCCAAATTTTCGGCATTTGGGACCGAAATTTTCTCGCAAATGTTCATGCGCGCGTATGAATAATAAAAACTTGGGAGGGAAGAAGTGCACCAAACTTTGCTGATTCCAAGAAAATGTTCTTAACAAATTCAAACTGCTACGTTGCGCACTTTGCATATATTCTCGGCGCGTAACTTCCGCAATTTATGCAGACAAGGTTGCCAATACCGAAAGGGCAATTTGAAAATATATTTCCATTCCCTTCCTAAGGAGGAAAGCTTGTCATTCGGGAGACCCTGGTTCAATTCCCAGGTTCCAATTCCTAGCTCATTCATATTGAAACTTAACCACAAGACGTTGTTTGTTCTGGCAACTCTTCTACTTTGCACCTCTGGTTAATTCGGGCGAGAATTACAGCAGCTTGCAGTTGTACTCGCTGTCTGCTGTTTAATTATTGATTCGAAATCATTATTTCTAGTAATTATTTACGCGAATCTTCTCATTAGCGAAATTTTGATGAGTATGAATTTGTTGAAGTAGACACAAAAAAAATTGGACAACATGGCTATGAAGAAATGGTAATTAGTGCCACGTCAAATAATAGAGCATTGGAAGAGCATAACAATTAACACATTTTATGTAGTCGGGCGCTTTGGTTTAAGTTCTGTTGCGGTTAAAATCTTAAATTATTCAGGTTGATAATAGGGGGTACTCAAAAAGAAGCTTTACGAATGGCGCTGTAGGGTGCACGCAAAGAAAGCTTAGCGGAGCCAAGCTGAGCTTGAAGATAGTGCTTATAAGCTTTCAAATATGTTTGTAACATTCTTTTTTGAAAATTCGAAAGCAGTTTTTAAGACAGAGAGTGGCACAGAGATCACTATTGGTCAAAAGTGTAACCATGCACATATGTACCGTAAAAACGTGTCCTAGCTGCACTCATTATGATATGCTACTGCGCATGTGCGAGGTTTTACGCCCTCGCTCCCAATGCTGGAAGCAAAAAGCTGAAAACCAGCTCAAAATTAAGGAAGCTGAAAGAAGCTCGTCGAAAACAAGTATTCTTTATGCTCGCACCCTTTGGCAGCCTTGAAGTCACGTGTGCAATACCGACACGCTAATTTATTTTGACGAAATTTACTCGCTGATTCTATACCAATGAATGCATTCCTTTTCCGCACGTGGCTTCGCGACTGCCAAAAGTGCCATAGTAAAGCTTCTGTCTGAATCCAAACTGTCCTGAATTCATGGTCAGTTCGCTCACGTAACTGCAACCACTTAGTTTCGATCGAACAACTAATGCTCGTCTGCCAAACAATGTCTCGTCCGCAAAACCCAGATTACCCGTGCAAGCTGTCAACCAGAGTCTCTTCGTCTCGTTCGGGACAGATTGTCCTCGTCTTATTTTTAGACAAATGTGCCATGTGCTTTTTTTTCTGATTGCCATTGCGCATGCCGTCATATTTATTTTCATCCGCATTATTGGATTCCACTAAGCTTAAGCCGATTCCCTCCCTTTCATTTTTCAACGTTCTCCCCCCACCCTCCCTCGTCCTTCTCCCCCCCTTCATCCCCTTGCCTCATTTATTCATGCAATCTGCAACTTGCCAATCGTCCGTTGCATATTAATCGTTTTTCTGGGTCCATATCTGGGAGGGTGGCGCACGTCAGCCGAGGCGCTATTGGGGATTGCCAAATAAGACACGTTAAGGTTGACTGAGATGGAGTTGTCGAGGTTTTGCATATGAATTTCACTGTTTTTCCCCCGTCTGGAGCCGCAACGCGTTGCCCGTGATTTGGGCATGCATGAAGGTTTCCAGAAAATGGCTTATTTCTGTATATTGCTTATTTCCTATCCCGAATCCCCAATAGATATGGCTATATGAGTCGGTGCTCTGGATTATAAATCATGTTGAATCTTTTATAAGAATGCAACTTGTGGGCCTTATCTGGGCGATGGTGGAGATGGCGTGAAACCTGACTCATCTCGTATACATGATAAACTATGCCGTGGAACCGAGGTCCCACATACAGTATATAGAAAAATAAATGGATTGCCACGTACAGATAATGGAGCTTGGCTCACGAATTCAGGATCTAGGGCGGAGCTATTGCGACGTGTCGTAGGTTGTGGTGACGCTAGATGGCGCCACCATTGAACTCGGAGCTCGTACTTGTACAGTATCGTAGAATTCGGTCAGTTTATGGACAAAGTAGATTTGCTAAGCGGAAAAAAACATGAATATTACATGTGCATGTACCTTGATAGTGACTTTACCGTGTTTGCTATGCTAGGCGCCATTTTGGATTTTAACAAATGCCATGAATTTAAAAGTATTTTTACTGTTGAACTGCCATTGGATGGCGGATTATAGTTTAACTGCTGATATGTTTGACGCTGATAGAAATCCCGTGTTGTCAAGTAAAGCAGTTGTCAAAAATAACTGTCTGGTAAAAAAGGCTTTCGTATGACCTTGCCTAATGGCACCGTCATGCAGTCCAATTGATCGGGATGATTTACGACGACACTGTGATGGAAATTTATCACCTTTTCATAACCCTTCCTGATACTGACCGTTCTGTAACGCTTTTGTCCAGAAAGAGACATCCTAGTGGTCCGCCATCTGGGTACATTGGAACTCGCAATGTCTCCCGAACTCCTTCGCAACTGGATAGTTGGAAAATACTTGTATCGGTTACAGGTTACAGCTGCGAATCCTGCACACTGCGGAAGTAGCTATTGATTTTAATACATTGCATTTCCAATGACGGGTTAATAGCGTACTTCTGGTGTAATTCATCCTGCAATGCCCAGAGCAGATGTACGGCATTCATCTTGATCGGTTCTCGGTGTATTTTCGAGTCTTGAACTATACACATTATACGTCTAAGCTTTCAGTCGTGGATCTCGTAGCGTGCTATGCAAGTTAAAATATCCATATCAACGTAATGCGCGAATTTTGTCATTTTAGGCCTCTATACCTCGTGCGTGTGTGCTTAATTTCCCGAGTCGATATTATCGATCAGCAAATAACTATCCTATTATCGTTGTCAGGGAATCGGAACGAAGGCCAAAAAATGTTCCGTTGGAAATTGCGGATTTCATGTTGTTTTGAATTTGGCGTTTATAACCCCTGGCAATAAATGGCAATATTGTTTCGCTAGGGTTGTTAAGAGGAGACGAGGCCCTTTTTTTCCCGGCTTCCACAGATGACAGTGATATATTGATAATTTCATTTTTCTTGATAAAAAGATGGCTGCCCATTAAGACTAGGTTTTAATAACTTCCTATTGTTGTCATTGAAAAAGAAGGGAATTGCGGTTGGCCAGATAAAGATTGATGAGGTTGAATTGTTGCCGTTTTCCATGATCTCACTTAACTCTGTACGTACATGTAGCACGAATGCGCACGAAACGAGGTACGATATACGGGCTAATGAGCCATACCTTAGGTGAGTATAGCTATAGGCCAGAAATAAGCTTCATTACAAATCTGAACCCATTTCTCATTTTTTTTTTCACGAGAAGCCAGCGCTATCTATGATGAGTATTTTGCAACTAGCGCACGTTATTCTTTTGATTCAGATCGGTTGCTACCCCACGAACTATCAATGTCAAGTGCATTCATACTGTGCAATTTCGGCAGCATGGAATTTATTGAGTCAGTTGCTCTCCCGCCATAAAACCCCTCAACCACGTAGAAAATCTACGACGTATTAACAAAATGACCACCTAAGTGCAGATCTTGCTTCATCAGCTTGTTAAAATGCTTCGTCTTTCAGCACCATCTACCGCCATGGGTGGACTGGTCTTTCAAAATTGTGGATATGTCTAGTTGACAGTCATCATTGTTAAGACTACATGCTGCTTGAATATGGCGTGTGTGCCTTACCATGACCAGTATGGCTTATCACGCGAAATTACTGTATGCTATACGCTTCTTCATTACAGCACATCTTGTTGACCAAGTCTGTAAACTTGAGAAAACTTGGTGCTCAGACAAATTTTGCATGCCATGACACGTATTTAGTTGAAATCCGTCTATTGCCTTTGAGACATGTTTGCTAAGGATGTGCACCACCTAGCTCTAAGCTTCATGGAAACTTACTCGGGTACTTTGACTTCTTAAATAACCAATGAACCAACTAGTTTTGCATTTTCGATTTTACGATGAGGAAATAAACTGCGAAGAGTCACGTCACTAGAAGATGGACGTTTTTTTCCCGTCCGTAAGATTAGCATTTTTTTCCTTTTGCGTTGTCGTTCTTACTGAGCGACGATGACTTAGTTTGATATTAAGGGGATGCTAAAGCAAGTCTTGTGTATACAATTTTCATAAACTCATCATATAAATATTTATATCAAAATAAAAAAAAATGAAATTATAGACGCGCGTGTAAGGCATGCTAATGTAATTGAGTTTCTTTCAGAAGCTCGACGAATGTACATGCAAGGGAAGATATTTTTTTGTTATTCGTGATTGAGCTCTTTTTATAGATTTGCCTACCATCGAACAATTGTATTTTGACGTCATTATTTGAGTGATGCATTGGAACATCTCGCGTATACATGAATTATTCAAATATGAATGCATTTTTATCCGAGTGGTTGTGCAATTATTAAAACAAAGTGGTACTTTTAAAACTGTAAACAATGTCAGATAAGCTGTCATGTTTTCCTAGTTTCTGAATTTGAAAATCTATTAACTGTTCCAGTAAAATCGATATGGATTTAACTTTGCAATCCCGCCGTATAATTATCTTATTTTTTTTTTTACAAAATGCTTACTTGACGTTGAAATCCAATGGCGTATTGAAAATAGGACGAGCTTCCTTTTTTGAAGTTTAACGAAACTACTTTTAGGCCAAATTGGATCTAATTCATGATTTCAATCTGCAGACTGAAGAGCTGCAGCCTGTATCGTAAAAACGGCAGTGAAAGTTTTATGAGCTCTTATACTTCAACCCATGCATCGAGGATGTAGAATATAGGCCAATTTTTTTTTTAAGACGAGCTAGTACTAGCTGAGGACCTTGATGAAAGAATCCGTTTTTTGAAATTATTTGACCTGCCTTACCCTGAATGCCCTCAGTAATGGATCCTTTTTACAATGATTATCACCGTCTAAATTGTACGTTATCGCACGATTTGCCTCGTTATCTTTCATGGCAACTTCAAAATTGGCCGGGTATTGATTGAAAAACTTTAATTTTATTCTTCTTATTCTCATACAATGTTTGTCTTCTCGGTCGAAGGGACCAAATATAAAATGGATGAAATGTGTTGGGCTTTTGTTAATCTTTGTTCACTATACAATCTTCGTTACATCATTATTCTTTCTCTTTTCCAGGTAAGTTTCATCGATTTGATTCTTTGAACTTTCTGGCTTAATTCAGGCAGCTTCGCAAGATGGATTCCCTCGAAAATATGTCGACCGCTAAAGGGAAGTTTTAGCAATTGCGGTTTGTTTTTTCTCTAGTTGTTAAGGTTTTAATTCATCATGCTGAGTGCGATATAACGCCAGCTCGGTCATCGATTTTGTCCCCACGAACAGACTGTTCGACTCGTAAATATTACAATGACGGTGGAGTTAGTTCCACGTATAGTTCCAGTTCCCTCGTGCATTCACTCCGTTTTTAAATAATGTATAATCTATGTATACGAGTATAATTAGTATTTAAATGGGACTATAATGTGGATCTACGAGCGCATAACGGTCTACTCGCGCCAATCCTTCACTTCCTGTTTGTCGGTGCTGGATGGATCATGGATTAAGCCCCTTCTGACGCACTGCTTGCGATTACGGAACGTAATTTCGAACTTGCGAACTAAGCCTACATTCGATATTATCGACCTTGTCGTTTTTTTTTAGGGACAAGCGTGTAGCTGTAGTTAAATGACGTGACCGTTAAAGGACTTGACCGTACTTTTTAACCTAGGGCGCTATGCTGTAATATAAACCGGATTGCATCGCATTAGGATTATCAATGTTCCAACTCTAATCGGTTGAAACTTAAGCCGAGCGATTATGTTGGCTCAAATCTCATTTTAATATGGCGAGCTTGCACGATTTCGTTTTTTTTTTTGCTTTTCATATTTTTCCGAACATATTGATTCTCTTTTGCATGACTGCGCTCTATGAGCAAACGATGTTTTTTCCCACGATTTTGCACGCGAGAACGCCGAGATGAGTTTCATGACGCAAGCCCGGGTTTCACCATTTATTTCAGGTAATCAACCTCGATCCATGGAACTGCTAGACAGTCGAGGTTCGATATCCCAATCCATCTTTTTTTTATTCTCGAGACACTTTGACTTTTATTGTATTTGCCGGTTCTTTTACTTACGATGGGGTGCTTTATCATTTTTTAATGATTATCACTTTTTTTTAATTCGTATCGGCTTTCCTCGAAGCGTTATAAAACGATGTTGCTAATGGAACCTTTTAAAGGAATAGCCCATATAGGTACACGCCTCTCACTCGTGGAATATACATGTACATGCACCTTTTATTATTTCAAAATGCCAATACATGTGCAAATGTACATGTACGCCAAAGTACGATTCGTAAATCGTACGAGCTCGAATGTCAGAGTATACCCATAGTACATAGTATCACATTGCGCCAATTGGAATAAATATTAAGCAACGACGAATCTCGAGAAAATTGGCGATGTTTGAAAAAACCCTTTGGAATTACCACAAAAAAAAAACCACGAGATCATGTTGTACCGGTATGGTCAAACGTTGGACAAATTTCCATTAATTTCCGTAAACCCAATTTTATTAATAACATGTTTTATGATAATAATAAAAGCTTTATTTCTGGATGGGAACGGGAATAGAAGGGATAACGTTTCAGGTCATCACTTACATCCACCCCATGGTACAATCATTACAAAACCTCAGTACAGAGGAGAGATATCACATAATGTCACAGCAGAGATTTCAGAATGTTAGGGTAGCAAAATCAGTTAAGTTCACTCACCTTAATTTGGTGTTAAACTCTGATAACGTGGAGGCCATGATCACCCCAGCAGGGTGTGAGTTCCAAATTCTGCCAACTCTAGGTCCAAAGAAAAAATGACGACAGTTCTTGATTCATGATTCATGATTCATGTTTAAAGAATTCATTATACATAGTTTAATTTGTCGAATACACGTAAATAGATTCGTACAGTTTCGAACAGATCCGCGATTTTCGACAAATCCTTCGGAATTTTTAAAACAGAAAATGCAAACGCTGATATACTTCGATCCAATTAATGAACGAAGTTTGGATAACTTTCTATTTATTTATATCTAAACTTTTTTCTCTCTATCCAAGTTGATGATATCGAGCAAAAAATATGATTAAATATGAGATTATCATACAGATATAACTTATAGATACACTAATAACCTAGCTCGATGGAAAACCACCCAATGAAGACCAATGAAGCTCCAAGGTAGAATTCCTGACTGAAACTTATGTTTTCTTGCGTTGACGCCACGCCATCTGCCGCTCTAAATTCTATCAAATCAGGATCCTGACCCATCGACGTCCACGGTTCTTGGGCGAATAAAAGATTTTTCCAAAAAATGAGCCGGAAGCATGCACGAAGCACGACGTGCCCCGGTGTGCCATTACACCTTTTTTTTCTGGAATGCAGCACTGTTCTTGGCCTGGCGAATGCCGCTGTGCTTCGCATTCCTGGTTCACATATCGGCCACAATGAACTGTTCCTCGCAGAGGAGTTGCGTCGAACGCGTTGCAAGGTGGAGGCTCTTGCCATTCGATGCCTGGAAATCACCGAGGTAAAAAGGGATGCATGCGCTCTTCTTGCCTCTCGCACCCGACCGGCTTTCTGCCGTGGATTCTCTGGCACTTTTCTCCTCCCGACGCGCCAGGGTCGGCGTCTTGGAACTGTCCTCTTAAGTCACCGTCTCCACCTCTCCAACTCTCTCGGGACCACTTCTTCTTCCACGAGGTGCGCCTGCGGTGGTGGAACTGCGCGCAGTTTTCGGGAAGTTCCAGATTTTTTTTTTTTGGCCTCGAAGAACTGGGCCCTCGAATGGTGTTTGGTTTTGGCGGAAGTAGCGCCGCGGGGAGACGAATTTTGCCAACGTCCTCCCGCCCTCGTACATCGACCGAATATTCCGCAAAAAAAAAAAATTGGCCATCGATTTCTGGCGGAATCTTAAGTTGATGCCTGGGAATACGGACTTTGGAAAGGGGACGCTACGGCGTCACGTCGCTTCCAAGAGCCAAGGTGGTCAAGCTCGCCAACGTGACGGCAGTGAGTGACTGACCAGCCGTCGCGATTCGGCCAACTTCCGGCGTAACTGACCGGTGTCCGGTGTTCGTGACGTCGCATTGCCGCGAGATCGGAGAGGAAGTGGATCTAAAGAACGCAATTTCTGACTTACTGACCGGTGTCCGGTGGATCTACGGAACGTTGCTGACGCTACCATTGACCAGCTCAACATGTTTTGGGCTGGAGTGTTTGGACTGACCAAGGCTGACGTCTTAGATTTTCACTGCGGTCACACGTGAACATCGAACATAAACCTAATCTTTGACTGGCATCGGAATGACGGAATCGAAGCAAGGTGCATCATCGAGGAACATTCTAAAATAATTTGCTCAACTCGTCCCCAAGAATTAAGCGGCATTTCTGTGAGACGTGGGTTAGTGACGTAACCTTCGTGGTCAAGCTGATCCGCGCATCGGAATTACACGCTTTGAAGATATGACCAGTTGACTGACCATCGACGTTTGTTTTTGTGTTATTCGGTGCGCGACCAGAAACCCTTTGGGGAGAGGAAAAAAACCAACCTGGTGCACTCAGAAGCCCCGCGTTATTACATTTCATTCGCCCATCCCCTCATGTTATTGTCCGTTGGTCAATCTCGATGCGAGCCCACGTGCCCCATGGGACGGCCTCCACCCACATATCCCATTACGCCCTATGATTCGTCCGATAATGGCAACCCAGGTGGATCTGGTTTATCCGATGCGTCAACTAGCTCTTGCCCCTTGAAATTGACATCTCTGACATCCTAAATGGACGTTGCTCTCTCTCTTTTGATGAACAACTGCTGGATTTCCCGCAAGGATTCAGGGCTGTAATTTGAAAGCAGTCACCTGAAAACCTCGCCGCGACACCCTCGCCTCGGAGACAACCAAGAACTCTGGACTCTGGATTGCAGTCTTCTTCCTCCAAGGTTTTGCCGTGTTCTTCTTCGAACTTTTCTTCTTCAGGCTCCTTGTTCACCTGTAAGATTGCCGGCGCGAACCACAGACGGCGCTCCACACCTTTAGTCTCTCGCTGGAGTTCGAACTTCCGGTTATTCTTATAGCGGTGTTTCCGCTGTTTTAAAGGATTAACGGGGCATCCAGGTAACCTTCCGAGTTACTTTTTCCTTCGGGAGATCTTCGTGTGATGTTGATAAAACCCATTTTTTGACCAGATTGTACAAGTCTTTTTTTTCCCCCACCAAACTGACCAACGAATTAGACATCAGGACCAACGCGTTTGGAATTTACGATAACGTAGAGCCAACTCTTTCGTTTTGACAACATCCCATTTCCTAACGCCTCGTTCGTTAGTGTCGGCTCGGACATCACGCAGTTGTTGGTCAACGTATTTTTGCTGCTTCGTAGCATTTCTCATAAGTAATTCACCGCAGACTCGCGTGGTCAACGGATGATCGGTTGCCCAAAGACATCCGCTCACTCTGGCGGAAACCCGTATTAAGGGCGTTTAGCGTCGCGAGCTGACCAATGGCCGGTCGTATAGCGTGTGTCTAGGATTTCTGGCCGGCTTTCTCAAATTGAAGAAAATGGGGACCGTTTGTCCGATGCTTCGGAGGCTGCTCGAGGCCAGCTTATTCCGTGCTTGACCGTCGCAGTTTTGCTTTTTTTTATTTCATTATGCTTTCGTGCCAAGTGCGAGGCTGCGTAAACTCTTCCGCCGGCAACGATGAACGTCCACGTGTTGACCCCCACGCGTTCCCTTTGACCCCTGCTCCACGTCAGCGGCCATCTCCACCATGGCACGTCGTGAGGACGACAACATGGTTTATCCAGTGAAACCCGAATTCTGGAAGGATATGCCCGGAGATTTGGTCCATCCTGGAGGTGACAAGAAAAGGGATATCCCGCCAACTTGCATATTTGGTTGGACCCTGGGTCGCTTGACCGTCATCCTGCTCCTGCTCGTCGTCATTTTAGTGATTTTCGTGCTGGTCGCCGGAGTGCTTCTCTACTTCAAATGTAAATATTCCTATTTCTTTTTTTTTGTCCGAACAACTGTTTAAATTAATGTTATTCTGTTAACAGTTTAGTGTCAGAAACGCATCAGTCAGAAATCCTGATTTTTCTTTCATGTTTACTCATTAATTGCAATGACTTTAGGCCGATGATGCCAAAGTTATCATCGAAAAGATGCTGTGAAAAAAAGCTTTGATTGAAATTTCCAGAGATGATTTCATGTTAAATAATTTTAAGCTAGTCTAGACGCTTCATTTAAAAACAAATTTTAGAAAAATACGTGGAAGGCGTCCAAAATCTAATTCAAAATAATGCGCATAAATCGAAAGTGTTTTCCTTTCAATTTTAAATTCTCTTCATACATGTTTTCCTTTCAATTTTAAATTCTTTTCATACATCTTGTTATTTTGCAACAAAAAAAAAGAGACGGAATTTAAATTCTTTCGAAAAGATCGGTGATAAGCTAGAACATCATAGGGTCGAAAATAAAATGTTATTTTTTCATTTGAAAGAAAGGGAAACTTTCCTAGAACGTTTTTATCATTGCAAGTATTACATGGCCTTACGATAGACGTTTGAAAAAGGGAGTCAGAAAGTTAAGTTTTTGCTGTGGGAATACGGAGGTTCTCGAGTTTGCAATAGATTTAGCTTTTAATCCGCAATTTTTAATGCCATCGATCGATGATTATTTTTTTTTCCGCAAAGAATGGCGAATCTGTTAACAGCCTTGCCAAGATCCTGGCTATAGAAGCACAAATATATTTGTATGATGTGTGTTCTATGCTTATGTTCTTTCGAGTTGCTGGATGCACATTTTCCGCTGATCAATAATGAATACATTTGTTAAAAATCCCATTATAATAAGTGGTTAAGCAATTAACGCCAATGTACTCGTGTGAGTTAGCAATGCTTGTTATCGATTAAATATTTCTGATTAACTTTTAAAAACTTAGGTTGTTAATTGTGCTCAAGCTAGAGGCAACCGAGCGTCCAAATTTCATATACGAACGCTGCTGTAGTAATGCGAGAGTTTGAAAAAAAAAAAAACGTTTCATCGATGATTTCGTGTATTTCTATTCTTTCTTTCGTTTAATTTTTAAATTGAAAGGTTTCTGGATAATTTGATAAACCGATATTTCCTTCCTAGTCGCCAGACATCGTCATATTGGCTTCGCATACTTGAATAGTTTGAAGTGTTCTTTCTAAACATTTCTTATCAAATAGTCCTTTTCGAAAGTTTCCAGACATGGGTTTGAAAAAAAAATCGCCTTTATTTCCTTTGGTTTCAATTCAGTAGTTGAACATTCATGCACGGGAGTTTTTCAGCTCCAAGATGAATATTTTTATCTGTTGGTTTTGCAGCGTTCACTTTGCAGGATGGAAAAAAATCAATTTTGTCGACAAGCTCAGGGCTGAAACTATCTAGGTCTTACTTTTAATATCCATTTCTTTAACCAACTAATGCCCTTACTTAGTTTATCCTCTTTTAACCCCCAAGGTGGTTTTATTAGGTGTAATAGGTACGCTGCAGACGTAAACATCTTAGAATGTGTACACAAATCAAGACGAATTGTCGCATTTCCTGTAATTTAAGTAAAATGAAGGTGCATTATCATGATTAATAAAATATGCATCTTGTCTTAGGTTTAAAAAAACTTATCACACAGATTGCACGATTTCGTCTCGTGCATAAGTTTTGCAATTTGAAGAAATATGCTAATATCGCAATATGTTTCGGTTTTTACGACGTCATAATTCTGAGTGGATGTTTACGAGATTGCTCATGTTTTTACTGAAGTTCAGTGTTTTGTGGTTAAACTTTACTGTACTAGTGAGGTTGTTTATCAACCGTGAAAAACATTATTAGGTTTACAGGAATGAAAAGAAAATAGAATTGAAAGATTTTTGGAGTTTAGTACTTGGCAGAAGAAAATAAAACTTTCTTCAATTGAATGCATGGGTTAAAAGCAGAACGGTATAAGTGACAAAATTGTAAAAAGTGAGTTAAGTGCAGAATTTCAACACTGAGGGGACACATTTTAAGTATCAGAACGATTCAAGTGACAAGTACCATGTGTTCATTAAAATAAATTAAAAATATGAAGTTAATTTAATTGTAATTTTTTATTATTTAAAAAATTAAAATGCTATTCCAAAAAATAATCACTTAACATCATTTTATTAAACTAAATATGCATGCAAAGCTGTCATTTGTTTATTTCAGCTTAATAAATTGTAATACTTTAAAAAACTTTAAGTGACATGTAATTATCTCAATTCGCAAGTTAAGTCACTTTACATGCGTTCTGGTTTTAACCCATTCAATTTGATGTTTGGCATTTTTGGATAAACTGTACGTTGCATTTGATTATTTAAAGCATGCAGACCACACATTTACGTGTAGTGCCGGGATCTAACTCAAACGTATAGTTTAATGTAAACATTTCTGAATTATTAATGACTTTTTCGGACGCATGTTTGCGGTTAACGCCTTCGCAGTTTGCCCTCTCTCTCTTGCCGATTATTACCGTGGTTTTGACGTAGCAGGTTTGGGGCATCTTTTAGTAATTTTCAGAAATACTCGAACCCCGTCTGAAACGGTATTGAATTTTGTCGTCAATGCAGTTGCCTGCCTTCCTACCTCGATCCCATATTGCGGTGACGGAATCTAACGGAAAATGGAAGCGAAAGTCAATATTTGCTACCAACCGGTGGTCGCGGAACTTTGGAGTGGTTTTCGGCATGGCAACTGGCAACATTGGTGAAGTTAACTCCTAATGTAAATCCGGCGGAGGTGTTTATTTTTCAAATTATTAGACTTCCGCGATTTGCGTTAATCAATTTTCATACCGGTAGGTTGGTCTTTTTTTAAAGGAATCATCGATGGTCGGATATATTTTTAGGAAACCAAGCAATACTACGTGCAGTAAAATCTAAAGGATTCTTCTTAAAAATCTAGATTAGTTGATAAAGCCCCCCGAGGTCTAAAAGAGATTTGTTTGCGATGTAATCAAAATTGTGTTTCCCCCGAATGAAAGCGAATCAAAGTTTTCGGTAGTGTTTAAAAACCATACTGGTTCTTCAATAAAATTTAAATTGTTAAATGGCGAAATCTGAGAATTCCCACGCTACGCCTTCGAATTCTTTCCATTAAATTACTGTTTGGTGGCTAAGCGCTGGGAGGTAAAACCTTTTAGCTTTCATTGTGCATTTAATAGTGCTTGAAGTCATCTTTAAATTGGTTTTTGATCTAGATTAAAGTGGCAACGAATCCTCGTACAAATCCATGGGGAAGATTTTCAGCATTTAAAGTGCCTCAAATCCTGACCTCATTATCTTAGAAAATGAAAGGATAAATAGAGAGATTTGCATTATGCTTTCTTTTGTCACATCGATATATCTCGGCAAAGACAACGTTGCCTGCATGCTTATGAGGAAGGAATGGGTGGGGTGGGAGGCGAGGGAATTAAACGGGGATTTCTTAAGTCTTTGAATAAGAATCCAATATTTATGTTTGTAACTGAAAATGCAAACGTCAACCAGTTAACGTCATTTTTTGAAAATTGCTTTGTGGCTCTTTCTTCGGATGGAAGACGTGTTATGTTTTAATGCCACGCAGATTATTAAAGGAATAAGACAATAATGGAAATCTTAGTGAAGCGCTCCTTGCAGACACGCTCCAACGCGAATGTTCCTTATCAGGCAAAAAATGCTCGCTTTTGCATGAATAAGCCAAAGATAATAAAATATTCCAATTGGGAGTAGCATTTTCCTCGGGAAATTAAAAAGGCCCGATATTATCTCGCTTTTATCGTTTATGAACTTTTTTCCTCCAAAAATGTTCTTTATTAGAAATTCGCTGATTAAACTAGCATTGCTTAATTCGATTTTAATAATTGATCGAATCAATTTAGCAATATCATTTGCTTTAACAATGTGTGAATATCGGTTACGTTTTTTTGTTGTTGGATGTCATTGATTTCAATTTTTCCCATAACGTTTTTACACGTATGTAGCGAAATCATTACGTGATAACCCCATGCTCATGCAAATTCATTTTAACGATTATATAATTTAAGACGAATAATTGGTACATGTATCTTGGGTACAGGGATTTCCGTCTTCCTATCCTAATTGCATCCCACCCTCCTTGTTAAAAATACCAAATACGGGAACATCAATTAAATTGTGAATTTGAGGTCAATCAAATTGTACGATGATCCCCCCTGCCACATGGTACTATGTGCTGACTGCAGGGTAAAGAATTTAAGTTTAAATTTAAAATCATGGATGCATCTTTTGATAGGACCGTTTTGCTATTATCGAGCTGGCTCCAGTTTTTTTGGAAGTACATGTATATTCGATCGAAATATTGCGTAATACCAAACCTGAAACCCTTTAATTCTCTCCAGCAAAAAAAAATTGGATCATGTGTTTCGTAGTGTGAATTTGAGTTCATTGACGTTGACGCCATAGGTTATGCGCTGGTAGAAATGACTAATTGCGTCGCGTGGGGGACCATTTTAGTTTTCATCATAAAAATGTTTTTCGCTTCAGAGAAGTGACGCTGAAATCCAGTTTTATTTACCTTTATGATTTATAACGTGCCAGTTGGGGGAATTTCCGTTAATTCTGTTGCGCGATTTCCAACCTGTCTATTCCCTTCATTTCGGCTCGATGCAAAAATAGGCAATCGCTGCTAGCAACAGAGTTCGGCTGTCTCGCCCTCTTTTATATATTGGGGTCATCTTGAAGTTAGGGTTAATTAATTGAATTTTCATCTTCAACTACTGCCGTTTCCTCCCTCGCGTGTCCTTAAGTATTTTTTCGATATCCCGAGAGGCCAACTTGGATGGTCTTTTCGTTTTTATACGAAAAATACATGGCTTTGAAAACGTCATCATTGGGACAAATTCTCGTGTATTTGTTGAAGTTGCAGGAACGACACGTGAAGATGGATGCTTTTTCCCTAGATGGTGTTGTTAAGATTTTCCAGCAAAATACCCACATCAAGCACAAAACCCTAATAAAGGAGATGATTTTAAACTGATTTATTTCAAATTGCCCTAGTTTGGTTGAAGATCGTGTGCAAATCGGATACGTGTAATATTTTACGACAAGTTTACCATCAGTATCCACTTTATACTAGGCCATTTCATTAGTTTTCAATTAATCACATGTACGTATATTTCATTTAGAAATATTTAAAAGTTTAATCTTGCTTTCGGCGCAGAAGACTGTAAATCTTCTATCAGCTTACTATCGATTTTCAGTTGGCGAAAACTTTCGATTAGTTTGCAATCAGTTGTTTCATTTAGAGATATTTAAAACTGTATTTAAAATTGCCCTATTATGGTTGCAGATGACTGAATATCCTACGTCATTTGACTACAAGTTTCGGTTTTTCAGTTTAAGAACACTTTCCATTATTTTGAAACCAGTTGTTTCATTTAGAAATATTATTAAACTAAGCAACACTTGAAGCTGGGGATGTATTTAGAAATATTAATATTTTTATTTCAAATTGCCATGCTATGGTTGCAGACGACTGAATATCTTATATCATTTGACTACAAGTTTCGGTTTTCAGTTTAAGAACACTTTCCATTAGTTGGCAATAATTTTTTTTTTTTCACTTATAAACATTTACATTTTTGTTTCAAATTTACACATTTTGCTTGCAAATTGCATGAGTGCAAACCTTATACGGATTTCAGTTTGCTCAAAATTTACATCAGTTGTCAGTTTAGCAAAACTTTCCATTTAGGTTACTATCTATAGTTTGTTTCCACAAAGAAACGTGCTATATGTATTTCAGTCATTTTGTTGCAGAGCATGTTTTCGGAAAAGTTCACGCGCGTTAATTGCAAAACTAGTGACATTTCCAGTTTGGTAGCTCCACGTTACGCCCACGGGGGCTCCGGTAACATGATTTTAGAATTTGAAGTAATCGGCATGCTCGCATGCACGCAGCTTTTACTCGCTAGTCGAATTTCCCCGCTACTGATTTCGATCGTGCATAGGTTGACCTTTCGCTGGATGTTGACTCCGATTTGCCAATTAGCATCGCCGATAATGCTTATGTAACAATTACGAACACGCGTTTATCTCTAATGATATTCACAAATGTGTAGCAGGCTGTCCGCTGCATGCCATTACGCCATTAACGCGTGGCCAGCATTGCCCAGTGCCAGTTGATTTAGACGTGAAAATGGACCCAATTACCCCCCCTTCCGATATATCGATCGGCGGACGCATTGCCGCATTTTCGCACATTTTGGAAGGGTGGTGGAAAAGTCGAGATCCCCTGGCGGTGCCCATCAGCGGAGGAGACGGGAGCAACAGAGTTTTTATAGATTGCCGAGATTAATGATGTCCAGACTTTCATAACGGCCATGGGGGAGGCTATTTAGCAGCTTTTGCCTGGTCAAAAATGTGGGCGGATTTACGATCAGCGCCAACTCGCCGACTTGCCCATTGTTGCCATAAATTCACGCGAGTTTTCGACGTTATTCCATATTTAATCTTCGTTACCACCGATTTATGATCACTTTAGTTAGATTCAATGCGGAAAACTGGCGTCAGGTTAATTGCTGGATGCGCGTGTTTGGTCTCGTGCGAGTACATGAAAACGAGTCTTGTCGAAAACCCAACGATTTTGAACGGAACTCTTCTCCCGATGGTTCATGGACGCTCTGGGAGGTCGTGGCAAGGGTCCAGGTCGGAAGGCGTTAAGGTTCGTTAAGCAAAAGCACCGTGCGGAGCATCGTAGAATGATTCGTTTTCAGCCTGAATGTGCAAAATGAAAAGTTTTTTGAAATTCCGGCAAGTTTTCCGCTGCATCCGTCCATTTTCTCCGCATTGCGGCCTCCAGTCGTTGAACAGTGGCAGATGGGCCGCCTAATTAAGTTGCTCAATTATTTGGCGAGTGAACCATTTGTGGCTTCCTCCTACTTGAAAAATGACGGAGCGCTTTATGCGGAGGTACGTGCATGCATGCGGTCTTGAGCAATAATGTTGCCAGAGACAAATGCCTGACTGACAACTTCTGTAAGAATCACTCGAGCTGTGATTAATGCAATCGAGCATCGGTCTGCGCGCGACTTGCTTCATAACCGATCAAGAAATCGGCCAAAATTAATCACCAATCTTTAGCACGTCACGTGACAGATTTTTCGGCTTCGTTATTTCGACGCCGAACAAATTGCTATTACAAATTGCTAAAATGCAAATTGCATCGTAACTTTAAAAATGTTTGAAAATGAACTTTCATCCAACCTCATTTACTGTACACTGTAAGAAAAAAAGGTACTTCAGAATACCTAAAAAAGGTGTTTTGCTTGTCACAAATACTCCACCTTATTTGGTGTTATGGAAAACCTCTGAGATAGGGGGTTATGGAATACCTCATCTATAAAATCATAAAAGGTGTTTTCTTTTCTTTCAAAAATTTGCCGTTTCCAGTTACGTCACCAATATTTCCTTGGATTGTACCTACTGGCCTACTGGCGTATATAGTTTTATTTCCAAATTTATTCTTGAAACATACCGGGATTCGATCATGCAATCTTCCATTCTTGAAATCTTCACGCTACCACTCTGCTATCTCGACTCGCTTCCAGAGAGCCTCACTAGTTTGCCTTTTCATGGGTTTCCCATAAAGGGTATCTATAAGCACCTTTTCAACACTTTTTTTTGTTCAATACACCTTTTTAGGAGTTTACAAATACCAATAGGTTTTTGTAAACACAAAAATATTCTTAAACACCTCAGTAAACCTCAAAATACCTCAAAAGAGGCAAGTAAATACCTTTGGGTGTTAGAAAACACCTAATTTCACCATTATTTCTTAGAGTGTGGACACGCCTTATACTATTTTTCCCAACAGCGAACCGAAGTTTTTCCGTATTAATAAATGCTCTTCGAAGCTAGAGATGAATATACACTGTATTTGACTAATCTGGGCAGAAACTGATCTAATTTGACCGCATCACGCAAAAACCCGATAAGTGAAAAAACCGAATAAGTGGACACAATTCGATGCCAGTTATACTTCCACTTAGCAGGGTTCGACTGCATTAGCGCCTCCTGGTTGTTCCTATTTGATAATTATCTAAATGGTCAATCATTATCAATAAAGAGTAAGTAAATAGTAAGAGCCTTAATAAGATTTCGAACAGTTAATTTAAATATTTTGTTGTGTTAATACACACGTCTGTATTCATCAGGATTCAGTTATGTTTTTGTGACGTGCCTATGACGCTGCTCGAAATCAAGACCCCGTAGTCTCTTGGGATTTGCGCCTAATTCGTATAGTTGGGGGAATCTTGTGCTTTTGGATTATCAAAATTTATCGAAAGCATCCATTTGCAATATCTCAATTACTCAACTCTTTTCATCCTCCATCCTCCTTTTCACGAAAGAACTTCCTTGGCAACAAGAAAACCTTGCATGCGTACTACAAGTTTTATGATAGTAGTAAACTATATTATACTCTTAACCTTAAACGTTTCTTTGAAGCAAGTGAAAATTATTTATATTTATTTAGACCAAACAAAAATGAAATGTTCCATCACAAGTCGTTTCTGTTATACCATTACATATTGTAAAACCCCCATCCTTCTTCTTCCATCTCAAATTCTGACAGATAATTTTCGAAATGATGTATGACAAAATCCCGCTAGGGATAAACCCAGTCATTGTCATTTAATTGACTTCTCTTGGAAAGAAACAAATTACATGTACATGTATCTCCAAATCTCAAGAAATAACCAACGGAATAAAATCTCCAAAATACCATTCAAGCATGACCAATTTGCCATTGACCATGCATCACTGCCCTAATTGTTACACCTACAGTATAGATATCAACTAAATGAACCTTGATGGACATCGATGTTTGGAAATTTGAACCTTTTGTTTCCTATCTTCGCGTGAGTGGATCATTTAAGATGCTGTTATCACTTAAGCCAAAAGTAGCCTACATATTGAACCAGATATCTTCGTATTTGAGGGCAGTAAAAACGTAAATTTGAAGTTCAAATCCACCTTATAAACTTGAGATTCTTCGCCGAGATACAGTATGCGGTATACAGTACCTATAGATAACAAACGACATTTTAAATAGAAATATGGTTTGATGCGCTGTCTTACACCACATGTATTATCAACAGCGAAAATTGAATCAACTAAGTATTGTAACGTTTTGTTAATAAAAATTGTATACTTTATGTTAGTTTAAATATTGAAAAGAAACTATACTATAGTTTGTCTTATGTTCTGGACATGCAGTATATTGTTTCATTTATAGGGTTGTTTTTGATTTGTCGATGATGCTGATATCGACAAATAATTATTATCCAAATTATTGTATTATGCTTGGCGTTCATTTTGCGATTTACAAATGCGCATGTCGATTTAACTTAAAAACATGCAAATATATAGGTACATTATGTAGAGTTTATGCTGTCAATTTAAACAAAAAGGCCTAATGAGAAAGTGAAAAACAAAAGATGGCAATTGAATTTACTTAAAAAAGAATTTGTCTTGATATTTGTATTAAACATTCGTTTGGTTTAATCTTTTAAGTCTCCATTCAATGAAATGTCGGTTTCGTTTGCTGCAGGATGTTTAAAATTGCCAACTTGTATAGTATATGCGCCGTTATACCGCATGTGCATGTTACGTGACAACGGTATACAGGTACAGTATATGCGTTGTTTAAGATCATCAAGAACAGTTCTTTTTAAGTTCATGATAAGTTTTTGGGACGAATACGTGGAAATTTGTTCCACCATGGCATGCAGTTTATAAATTGTTGTTGCCAAAGCAAGCAACGGCAACCTTTACTTACGCAGGGAAAGAAACTTTTATGTTGTCCGATAAAAAAAGTTCATCTATATGATGGGTAATCTGGTGAAGACCTTTCGTCTCTGTCATTGAAAGGATTAAAATGAACGCGTTACGCGTACGAATATTGTGGTGGTGTCCGCCATAAAGGACAATCTTTTTACCTATACAGGGACCATTTTCTAGTAAAATAACTGCTTCTATTGATCAAGTAAGGCCAAACTTCCTACCGAAAGCAGATTAGAATGTGTCGTACTTTTTCGGATAATCGAGATGCTACTGCATTCGCAGTTAATTGATGTCATGTGTTCTTAATTTAATGGTGTCTTAATTTAATTGCACATCGAGTCTTTGCATTGGTAGTTTCATGTAATTAACCGAATCTTCATCATCACTGTAAGGATAATATGTTTCGGGATTGAATTATGTGGGCGAAAGGTTATGTCAGCTTCTGTCCATTCTAAAAATTCGAAACGAAAAAACCCAAATCGCCAATTGTCAGTCCGGCTCTAAAAATCCCGCTTCGAGTCCGGTTTCCTTTCCGCAACTTCCTCGCAGTTGAAAAAAGTTCCGCAGTTGAACGTATAAAAGTTCAGTAAGTACGAATAGAAAATGCATTCCAGCGACAAGATCAGTGAGGGACAAAACACGAGTATATAGCTCCATCAAGTTTATTCATCAACTTTCATAACCATGGACATTTCCATCGCATTCTTCGTCGCTTTCGCGTTGCTGCCGATGGCCGTCAGTGGCGCTCCGGGGATCGTAATGGACAACCACTTGCAAAAACTGCCAGGGTTTCGACGAGCCGGCTTGGAGTCCAGCGACCGCGATGTGAATCCGCGCTTCAACAGCGGCGAACCGCTGGAGAACCGTGCCAATGTCGTTAGCAATATAATTAATGAAAATGCGTCGAAAAGCGAAGGAAAGTTCAGTTCACTTTCCAGCGATTTGATCGAGAAGCCAATAGAAATCAACGTGACCATCAGCGACGAAGATGCCAAGAAGCTCAGGGGTGTGATGGAGGACGCGACCGAAAAACTGTTCGAAGAGATCAGCAACAAGACGTTCGACTGCGGGAACGTGACCATCACCAAAATCAATTTGACGACAGATGACATTCCCTCGTTCTTTTACAATGTTACGTGTCCGGAAAACTGCACTGACGATTATATGGGCAATCGGGTGTTTAGATCGGTTGTCACGGAGACGATCTATTTCAAGAAGCTGATCAACGCCACCGAGATCGACCAGTACGAAGTGTGGTCTCGTCGCCAAGTCGTGGGATGCTGCTTGGAGGAGGGAACCGGATCTACGGAATTGCACACCCATCCAGCGACCCCTAGCACTCCAACATAACAAACGTCGATAGAAAGTTAAATTAAAGATTACTATTTCAACAACGCTGATCCATTTCAACCAAGTATCAAATCAAATTTGCTGCCCATGTAATTTGGTAATATTTTCGTATAATTATAAATGACCGGAATGAAATGACAACATCCACTACGTCATCTCAAAATCGCCGACTTTGTAACAGAAAACGTTAGCTGATGGCGAATGCACAAATTACTTATTCGTTGACCATCCATCTCTTGTTTGTTCAATTGATGACCTGAAAGCTAGAAGAATACACCTCAAGTATGGGACGAAATACTTGTTCCAGTATTATATTGGATTGCAGAAATCTTAATTACCATGCTAGTCAGAGCTCTAAGTAACTCGCAGTGTGAAAATGAGTACAAATAAATGCCCTTAACGCTTTTTGTTTTTAAAAAATCGCCTTACGCTATTTGTTAATACCTGTTATTTATTATTTTTGCTTATTTTTAAAGTTTGCAAAACTGAGAAGTGTAGGCTACAACAAACTGTGTATATATTTGTAAATTGTGACAGATTACGAAATATTTAAACTTTGGTATTTATTTATTTCGATGTTAACGTTATGCACATAATATTAATGTTTTATTGTTATTTGTGAAAAACCGTGTTGATGAAATGTATTTATGATTGAAATTGTATAAAGCTGTTATTTTATATTGAGCGATAACGCTCGGCCTTAAAAGATGTTATCGTGAAGGTATGAAAAATGATGGTATAAGAATTATAAATAAATGTTTACAAAAATATGAAAATTGTGGTTTCTTTAAAACATATATTGTAAACGTATAGTGTTTTTTTTGGCATGGAATGTTGTTTGTGACAACATGGAATGTTGTTAGCGCCTAACATCCACTATAGCAGTAGGCATAATCATTCTAAACCTCTGACTGAGCTCCATGCTAATATTGCTGCTTACTATTGGTCCTTCCTTTTGCATGCGATTAGACGATGGAATAACCTTCCTGGCGATAGTTCAGATTTAACTCGAGTTCAATTTAACAATGATGTCTAAGGCACAGCTGACGTAGGAGCTTTCTCCTGCAAATGGGCTCGACCCCCCTACCATATGGCATTTAGTTGCTGGCAGTGGGGTACTGAGTTGAATTGAATTGAATGCAATTCAATTCTTTTCAATAGCTTTTCTACTGCAGAGTCTGCAGTGATTTATGAGAAGTTGAATATTAAATTGGAATAAATAGGAATTATTGGAAATTATAAATTTTAAATTCATATGTCTAAGTTAGACACTGCTGGTATAATGATAAAACATAAAAATGGATTTACAATGGAAATAATATTACGTGTTATCACAATAACTTGAGTTGGTGAAATTCGCTATGATATTGAAAAAAATATTCGCTCCCTATCATCAAAGATCACCAATGGTTTTGTATGTCAATGGATATTGTCACAATGATTGATGCAAACATAAGTTGCCAAAACCTTATTTGAACGTTTTCACGTTTTTCACATTTAAAAAAGCAGAGATTTGCACATTTTAAAGATTGCATACAGAACTCTAAAGGCATATGTATTTTAAAAGGTCCGGTTGAAAAAGTATAAAATGTCCATAGTTAATATGAAATAGCATTCGTCTACCTTTAAAAAATGTGTCCGTCTAAAATATGTAATATAATGTAATATAAACGGTTTATATACATGTTTATACTATAATATTTTTGCTACGATTATACGTTATTAAAACTGTGTGTATCAAGATTAAGACATAAACATAAATGAGGTTCTTTGTCCGCTCCCTCACATTAAAGTGTCGCTTACGATTTACACTATTACGCAAGGAATGAAAAATTAACTGTATAAAACTGAGATAGTTACTTCTCATTTTTTGCATGACCGTAAATAGATAACAGTCAACCAGCTTCCTTAATAATTTTGACGCTGGCGTTTATTGTCTATATTTACGAAAGCAACATTACTCGCAAGCACTTGAACATTAATAAAAATTGAGATAGTTATCTTCTTCCTCTTTTTGCGTCTGAAAACCAAAATGTGCGCGTAATATGACGCGAAATTAATTGACGCCATAACAGCTGTCACGCTGACGGCATACTCTTAAAAGTGTTCAAGAGGCTGGTTTTACCTATTGATGGAAATCGTTTATTTTTGTAATTCGGTGATATTTGGTTGAATGTCCAAGTTAACATAATAAAGCATAATTCATGCAAAACGTTTATTATCAAATCTGACATAAATATATTTAAGACATTTTAAAAATTGAAGAACATCTGAAAGTAACAACTTAAAAATATTGTTTAGTCTCATTTAAACGACATGTATACAGCTCATGTTTTTAGGGTTTTTTGCATTACTTCGAAATTTAAAAAAACTATATTCACTTGAAACAAAAAATAGATAGATCGGTTAATTATCAAGTTTATAATCTGCATATAGAATTACTAATTTTCTGCTGTTTACAAACTTGTAGTCAAAATCCAAAAGTCGTACAGGCGAGGCGTGAAGTTTTCCAATACCAACATTTTATTAGAGCTAAATACTTGTAAAACATTAGAAGTGGAAAACTGCAAGTCTTGTCTGTAATTCTTAAACATCAACATATCACTTGAAAATGGAGAACTTAATGATCTGAAAGTAGGCAAGGAATGTCCAAATGGTTCCTACCTCTTTCTCCATCCCAAAAGAATGTACTCTATAGTATGTATGTATTGTTATGGGAAACCCGAGATCATAACTTTTCATAAAAACAGGAACACCGCTATCTAAAAGAACCATCAGCGAGTTAAAATATGTGGGTATTATCCATGGGGTTCTGAGGAATTGAAATGAAAATGAAACCCAAAGTTGTCTATTATCTGTGCGGCGTAAAATCCGCATGGAGCTCCCGTCCAACTTCTCGCTGACGGACGTCCGTACGAGATCCGAGTCTCCGAGAATCATAATGTCGGGAGTCCAGCATCGTCACTGGTTTCCGTTATACAGGCCTGCGCGAGGGCGTCTGGGTCTTAAGAGTCCGGTTGGGAAACCACAACATGAAGCCCCCTCGAAAGTATTTCTATAAAAATTAATGAAAGCGCCAACAGAACAACTGCACACCAAAATAGCAAACGTATGTAGAAAGTTAACTTAAGGTGACTATTTCAACAACCCTGATCCAGTCCAACAACTTGTTAAATCGAATTTACTGCCCATGTAAATTGGTAACATTTTCGTGAAGTATGAAATGAAATGACAACATGCGTTTCTTGTTTTAATGTCATCTCGAAAACGCCGTCCTGGTGGCAGAAAACGTTAGTTGCAGATGATGGCGAATGCACAAAATACGTATTCGTCCACCATCCATCTCTTGTTTGTCAGACAATGACAGATTTATAAATTATTCACTTGTTCATAATCAATCGTATATTATTATTAAGTAGTTATTATTCATCTTAGTATATTTTGCCGGCTTGTACAAACGCTTGTTGATAGTGATTACTCATCAAATTGGGTTGATTTTCGATATAGCAAGAGGTTTTTGCATTGAGATTAGAGTGAAAAACTAGTACAAGATAAGCAATGCAGTACATGAAATAACTGCTTGTTATTAGTAACGTTTGTAAATGCGAGGAAGTACAAAAATATGCGCTCTGTACCGACTTAAGTTGTACGTGATATACATGTATACATTTACTACAATTGATTTCTTGAAGTTTTATATAATGTACGTTTATAGTGTATCTATTTGTATAGGTAATGCAGGTTTTGTAATGTATTACATTTATTTTACTAAAGAAATTTGTTAAACTGATGCTCTGTTGTAACTTTATAAGATTATTATTGCCGAAAAATGAAAACATCTGATAAAATGATTTGAATTATTTAATTAATGGCGAAGCATCTTAAACATTGTGTAAGCATTTTAAAATTAATCTATATACTGGGTGATTCATAAGTCCATCACCACCCAATTTTTTTCTTAACCGTTCGAGATATGAAAAATCTGCTTGTG
>JAQGBX010001077.1:0-27763 GCA_034698745.1 Megaphyllum sjaelandicum | reverse complement strand
AAAAGGCCAGACTGAGGGGACGGGCCAAACAAAGTTTGGAAAATAAAAACCTCAGGATAAAACCCGTACCTGTGACAATTGCTAAAAAATGGCTACGGCCACTATGACAGTCGACATGGAAGTTAAAATTGTCTAAATTGCTTGTTTCTCGTCTTAAAAAAACTTAAAAAACTTACCAGGTAGTGTTTTTGGCTTTGTTTCTCAAAAAGGTGCGCTCATCTGCATGTTAGGGGCTCTCCTAATGAATAATCAGGATAATTACTTTAATTCTGAAAGTAACAACATATAAACACATCGAGACCAAAATTCGTTGCATTCGTATGGTCTCTCACCAGTATGAACCCGACCATGCTTTTTCAACGCACCATATCTGATGGAAAAGCCTATGCATTCGGGATGGCGGTTAATGAAAAGTGGCATATTACGTCAAGATGCTGGTTAACCAAATAACTGCTAGGATTAGAAATTAATTAGCAAGATTGTTAATTTTACGTAGTCCAACGTTTCAGCAATTTGGAGTGAAACGAACATTAATCTTTAGGTTATAACCAGTGGTATGATATCGAAGATTTAAAGTAGCCTGGGGATTTTAATAATTGTGATTATGAACTCAACTTTTTGGGATATCTGTTCTTACCTGAATTGAAGTCCATTCCTGCTTATTGGAAGTTGTAATTTTGAAAGTTGTTCAATTTGATGTCCTCAAATAAATTACTACCAAATTGTATCCAGTTCTGTTAGCATCTTGGAAGGTACAACTTCAACCAATTTGGAGAAATTCCCCATTAACCTTGAATAAAGAAGTTTTGTAATTTCAGTGTGTAACTTGGATGGAAAATTTACTTTACATCAATGGTATACGTTTCGGGCCCAACATAAAATTTTGTGAAAACATATTGTTAACAAATGATATTCGTTTGGAAACGTGAGTTGGCCGTTTAAGACTTAATAATCTACGGGCATTAACACCAACCTTCAAATATTACATTCTTCTGCTTCTCAATGTCCTTGTCTAATGCTGAATAAGTACTGCATGCTTATAGGCTAGTCGCCACATAAACTCTTGGATTGCTGATATTCTGTTAGGGAATTGTCATTAAAAATCACGCATATCTTACCCAAGTTCATTTTGTTGAATTTCAATTTAGATGTTCACCTCATCCTTCTTTGACAGCAACTCGTCTCTGAATATTAACCATTGAGCAAGTTATCAGTTTCTTCAAATAAAGTTGTCATATAATCGTACACAAATTCGACAGAATCGACCTTGGCATCTCCATTCTGGGTCACCCATGAACCATTGGCATCCCTAATTTAAAAAACACGACCATAAGAGCAAGTTTACTTTTCATTTAATAATGTGAATATGTTCTTGAATTAATATGCATATTTGGATACTTCATTTATTTAAACTTCACGACACATGGCCTCGGTCCGTGGTCTCAACTGTCATATGAACAAATAATTTGAAAATATAAAATAAAACAAACCTTCTATCCAGCTGAAAAATCCTGCTCGAAATAACCGTGATCTCAGTCCGCCATCACGCAAAACACGGACCACTTCTCTACGGACCACTATAGGCTCTTTATGAATAACTAATAACTAACGCCATCTAGTTGAATTGATGGATCAATAAGCGCAACACGAATCAAAACATCGAAGTTTTCAATTCGTATAAAATTTAAAAATTTAGAAAATCGCAATTCCCAGTTACAGTACATACCATAGTCAACTAGAGATCATTTTTTTTATTGGAAATACTTCATTTTTTGTCCGAACTCATCTTCGCCTTCATTTTCATTATAAACGAACAGCTGGTAGAGCACAATTTAGGCCTACTTTTTCCAAAATATTAAAAAAAATACGTCTACTCAAGTCCAGGTGGAAGATGAGCGCAACTAATCATTCAGCTTGGGACCCATTTTTATTACGTTTTCGCAATCATTTCTTCTCAAATTTTTACTATGAATAAGTTGAAAATTTGTTCTAGGAATCTGTTGAAAATGTTGCGATCTTTTCCTGGCAGCACAAATTGGTAACCTTTTTCCAACTTTTCGTAATATCAATTATCAAGATTCGCAACCTTTTCCTGCACAAATTTGCAACATTTTCAACTGTTTTCGACGACAAATTTGCACCATTTTCGACACATTCCAAGGACAAATTCTCAATATATTCATGATTCATCTAAACTTCCGGTGAGCTTTCGAGTCAAAACCAGTTTTTTGGTGTTGAAATGTCGAGTTTGAGCAACTATTTTCGAGCCCTGAAGCTCGGAATTTCAAAAATACCTGACTTTTTCAAAAATATATCATTCTTCCCTGACTTTCCTAGACATTTTCAAGTTCCCTGACTACAGGTTTTGGGGAACACTGCAATAACAACATCGTATGAATCGATCGGTTGACACGCAGCTATAGCTTCGAATACATCATGAATTTCAATTTTTAAGACTGGAGTTGAATTTCGGACCGACGTTCGTAAGTGCAGAAACCTCTCGTTCCTAATGTTCGTAAGTTGAATTTTTCGGATATAGGCATTAATCGTACAGTAGCTGTACGTATAACGTACCTGTATACATGTACGTGTTGCCTACATTGCCTGTTTATTATCTTCAAACAAAACTACAACTTACCGTTCGTAACTTCACATTTTCCCATCTTCGTGTCCTGTACTTCTTCAACATCAGCGTTTCATCCATCATTTAAAAACCCGAACAACTTCGCGAATAACATGTATAAAATCGGAGCAATTTCTGAAACACGATCGTGCCTCAACATTCACGATTTCAAATTCGAATTCCGCAAAAAAAGTATTTCCGGCAACGGCGCCCTTCCCCGAGAACGTTACGGTGCCAGATGGCGCTACGTGCTCGAGCGTCTGCCAAATGCGCGGGAAAAAGGCTTCTTTGTGTCAACTTTGTCCATGCTACTTCGTGCGTTCGTCCGTCGTCAACGAGTTGGTCGTTTCGCGTGTTCGGGATTTCTGTCCGTGAAAAAAGCATCTGAAAAACGTTGGGGGAATCGAACTCCAGAATAGCTGAAATTCCGAAAGTGTTTCTAGTCTCTAATGGATGCTTTTCAGAAAATCGAGAAAATAGGCGAAGGGACGTACGGCGTTGTTTACAAAGCTAAAGACCTACAATCCGGAGAAATAGTGGCTTTGAAGAAGATCAGATTGGAAACGTAAGTCTCGGAAATGTTTCCTACGTGTTTAAATCGTGTTGTCATTTACTAACGAGCTCGTTTTCTTTGTTTTTTCAACAGGGAATCTGAAGGGGTTCCCAGCACTGCTTTACGAGAAATATCCTTGCTGAAGGAATTGAGGCACGGAAATGTTGTCAGGTAAGCAATTACTTACTAGGCTACACCTAAAAAACGTGGTATATCATATGCTAACGAAATGCTAATCATATGGTACTTTGCGTGCAATCGTGCAATGTTGTCATTTCTCAGGCCTAATAATATGCTACAACCCTGCATCCGCCATGCTGTCAAAAATAGGGGTACTCATAAAGAATTATTCTTTGGCAGTCGTGAAGTCACGTGGTCATTATTCCACGCAATGTTGCCAGACCTGTGAAACTGCTATTATAGCTTAAAAACTTGGCCTGCAAAAACCCCATATCAGCAATGCTAATAATAGGGGTACTCTGACAAATGGTTCGCGAATCGTACTTTTATCAGTCGTGTAGTCACGTGTTCAAAGGTGACGCGCTCATTGGTCTAAAGAAAATTTCTGTTTTTTTGGATAAAATTTTCAAATTGCTAAGTCAACTCAACAAGAATGCAAAATTGCAGCCATAGAAAAATAAGTAAATTTTTTCAATAATTCTGTGTTTAGAAACTTAAATGTCAAAAATTATAGGTTTCTGAACACGTAGTGAAAATTAGGCAAATTTTGCTCATTTTAATACAATTTTTTTTTGTTGTTGTAAAAAATGGGGATTCTCTAAATTTAAATTTCACGTAATTTTGATTTCATTTCAGTCTTCTTGATGTGATTCACAGCGAAAACAAATTGTATCTAGTTTTCGAATACCTCAACCAGGATTTGAAGAAATTCATGGAAAATCCACCTCCGGGTGGGTTGCCTTTGCCGTTAGTTAAGGTAAAGTTTAAAAAAAAATTCATTGATTTTGCAATGATTTTTTTTTAAATATCAATAGATTATTTTCAGAAAAATTAACCAGTATTTTTATGTTATTTTTACAGAGTTACTTGTGGCAATTGTTGCGAGGCATCGCGTACTGCCACGCGCACAGAATTTTGCATCGGGATTTGAAACCGCAAAACTTATTAATCGATAAAAAAGGAAATATCAAATTGGCCGATTTCGGACTGGCGAGAACCTTCGGAGTGCCTTTACGAACATATACACACGAGGTGATTGTACTGAAAATTTTTTAAATTACAGTATTTTTTCCATATTTTATGTCATAGCCGGATAATCTGATATTTTAACTTATTTAAGTTTTTAGGAAAAATAAGTTAAAAATTTCAATACTTTTCGAAGATAAAAAACATTAGGAATTTCACATAATTTTTTTTTTGATTTTTAGGTTGTTACGCTATGGTATCGAGCACCTGAAATCTTGCTTGGAAGCAAATTTTATTCGACACCGGTTGACGTATGGAGCATCGGATGTATATTTGCCGAAATGGTATGTTTTGGTGAACCAATTCGATTTCGTGCACTATACGGCTGACAAAATGTATGAACACCATCGGTTTTTTTTTTAAATTTCAGACCACTCTGAAAGCATTGTTCCCCGGTGATTCCGAAATCGACCAATTGTTTCGTATCTTTCGAACGCTGGGCACACCGGACAAGGAGATTTGGCCAGGAGTGACCGAGTTTCCAGAATTTAAATCAACCTTTCCGAAATGGCCACGACAAGACGTGACTAAACTGGCGCCAAATTTAGGCGATAACGAAGATGGAATTTTAGGAAGGGAACTTTTAGTGGTAAGATGTTATGCATTAAAATTTACATCTTTTTTTAAATATCATGCAACTAAAGATTATCGTGAATTTTTCATAGCTGGACATAAATTACGAGAATATTTCAGGATTATAAAATGTTACAAAATTAGTAAATGCATAAATGCATCTCAATTTTTTTCAAAAAATTCAAATATTACTGAAAAAATATTCCAATACTTTTTTTTAGATACAAGTATATATCTGATTTCTTTTAAATATTTAGAAAAAAAAAATGTCCTGATTTCTTCGCGTGTATAAAAAATAAATTGCAAGAGAATTAAGAAATATTTCAAATAATTTTTAGAAATATATTCGAATATCATCATTAGAAATATACATGTATATTTTAAAATACTTTTAAAAATCTTATTTCTATATCGGACTTTTTTAGAGCGTAAATTCATTGATTTCTTTACATGTATAAAAAATAAATTGAGCTAGAATTAAAAAATATTTAAAATAGTTTTTAAAAATTTCATATGCATATGTGTAGATGATATTTAACAAAATCTTATTTCTATATTGGACTTTTCTGCAGCATAAAAACACTAAGTTAAAATAATATTAAAATCTAAATTTTCTTTCATATTTTTCCAGAAAATGTTGACTTACGCGCCGAATCGCAGAATTTCAGCCAAAGCAGCCTTGAGTCACAGATATTTCGATAACGTTAAAGTTTACGCACCGTCTTTATAAGTCTCGAAAAGCGTGGAAAGATATATTTTAATATGCGCCATTTTCACTTTCTCGTGAAAAATGGGGCATTTTAGACCAGTGCGGCGCGTTCATATATATCGTTATCATCCTCAAATGGAGCTGCTATTTTAATATCATCGGTTGCATTTTTCCTACCCTAAAACTGCAACATTGTACAGTTATATCGAGTTAATCTAAGTTTATTTTTTAAGAGAAACTTAAATTTACTTTTGACCTTCGTTGTTCAAAAGACTCAATCACATTCCCGAGTGTGTATCATATTCTAACTTATATTGCTGATTTTAAAAGTTGCATCTTGCTTTTATAACCAAATTAACTACGTTGAAATAAAAGTGATTATAGTCTTATTTTTTGTGATTTTTGGGTTCAAAATTTTTAGATTTTCAGGTTTGTTGGATTACACGATTCTGTAACGTTTCTGTACTCTGATAGAAAAAATTTTAAAGTTTACTGAATGAACATGAAATTTGTTGTTTCCTGCGTTTCATAATTTTGATAACATTTAAAAAAATATAAGTTTAAGTTAAATTCTATAAAATATGTAAAATAAAAATTGCAAAACTTGTGTTATTGAATCAAAAACTTTAAAATTAATGAAATAACGTAATTTTTGATTTTTTCTAAGAGTTATTTTTTGGATAATTTAAAAAATAAAATTGAATTAAATTAGATACAATTTAAAATAAGAATAAAATTAAGTATATCAGCTTATCTAACTTCACACATTTTTAAACGTTCAAGTTTACTTAGATTTTTAAAATTTCCAGCATTTCTCACGTTAAGACAATTTAATGGTTTGTGAAATTATCACATTTTCAATTTCCTCCCAATTTGAAATCGGGTATAATGTGACGTCCGGTTAATAAACGTTTATTTATTTAATATTTAACTTCAAAAACGTTCGAATGTTTAGGTGAATTTAATTGCATAAAACCACATATACATTGTATAACACGTATGTATATAAAAACATGTATGTGATTACAAATTTATTGCAGCTTGAGATGTAACCACAGAATATAATCTTTTAGGAAACGCGCTCGCATTTTTCGCACTTTCGTAGTTAAAAAAAATATTCGTATCATAAAATTCTGTAAAGTATAAATTGCTCGGCATTTTTAAAAATGCATCGCAGCGTATGTTCGATCCCACATCCAACTAAAAACTTAACGATAGAATTCCTTATTTAAATTATAACTATTTCGACTGCCCAGCAACGATCAAATCTTCCAGTCTGCGATATCTTTCCACCAGAGGATTATATATCTGCCAACAAAATCAAATATTTTCCTACAATTAACTGAGGTAAATAACTAGGAATTGCGAATTTCAGATTTTTAAATTTCCTCGCGCGTCAACAGGGTTACACCCAGAAATTCGCCATTTAACTTCCCTGACTTTTCCAGGTTTTTAAACAAATTTCCCTGACCAACGACAAAATTGACATAGGCTGATGTTATCCACGATATGGCAAATAATGTTTTGTATTGCTATTTTGCAAAATTAGCGTGAAAGGTTTTGATAGTTTTACATATTTGTATTCGGATAATGTTGTAAATTTTGAAAATTTGTACCATGAAAAAAAAGGTTGCGAATTTGTCCAAATTGTCCTCAGAATCTGTTGAAAATGTGGAACATTTCTCCTCTGAAACTGTTCAAAATTTTACGTGTCTAAATTCTAAAACAATTGAAAATTTTGCTCATAAAACGTGGAAAATTTCGCGAGTTTGTCCTCTGAAATGGTTAGATATTTTGCAAACATGTATAAGCATTAATTTTTGAATGGCGACTCAATTAATACCTCGAATTTCTATGCATTTTTCAAAATAATTCATTTTTCCCTAACATTTCCAAGTTCACTAGGTCTGGGGAACTCTGGTCGATTTTAAATGAATTAATAAAACTTTCTTTTTCAATGGATGTTGCGCGTATCAATCTCTAGATGAATGCATTTTTAAAATTCAGGGATTTATTTTTTAAAATTATATTGTGGAAAACTTACGAATTTGAAATTCACGATTCCTAGATTCCTAGTAATATTTTCAATAAATTTTGTTTTTGTTTATAACAACAACAAAATCATTGAAAACATTTCATTTTTTTTCCCTAAAACTATCTTCTCTGTCATTCCCGTAAAGAGAATGGATCGTAGTGATAAATTCTTTAAATAGACAAAATTCTGTTCTCGCTTACCTTGGAAGCATCTTTGTTCGGTGAAACAGCCAACTCGAACTCGGCGGCCGAATTGACCACGTCGTGGAATGAATTCGTGTCTCCTCCTAACAGCCCTGAATTAAATAGTATTGGAATTAGTATATTTTTGTTTTCGATTATTCCAAGTAATTTTTAAATATTTCACAACGAAAGATTTCGCTCACCGTGCTTAGCTCGGTACGCGGAACCGAGGCACGCGGAATTTGCCACGTCCTGCACGTAAACGGGAGCATTGAAAACATCCGATAAAACCTGGAAATATCAGGAACAAATTAAATTATAAAACACGTATATTAACACTTGCATCATGCTCACTGGATTTACTCCTTACAAAACTTCATCGACTGAAGACCATTTTCTATTTGATAAACGCGTAAATCTGTTACAATTTTTTCGAAATTCCTTTATTTTCCGAGGACAATTACAAGCAAATTTGTTTACATTTTTAAAATTTTTCTATGTTAACTTTCGAAATTGTCATTAAGTAAATTTTCTAAAATATTTTCCTGAGTCGTTTTGCAAAATATATCAATTTTTGACATTATCATTGGTCAGGGAATTTTTTTTTCAAAACCTGGAAAAGTCAGGGAAGTTTAAAATGAAATTTCTGGGGTAACCAAGTAGTAATTTATTTCGAGGAAATGTCCTATAAATAGTAATTGATTTAGGGGAAAAAAATCTCATTCGGACTGGATTAAACGAAGCGATCAATTACCTGCAAAATTGCCTTGTTGACGGAAGCGCCGCCAGTTGCCAAAATCCGTGTATCCGCGCCTATCGTGTAGCCCAGATTCTCGGCGTGCACCCGTTTCGCGATGAATTGTCCCTCGATGACAGCTCGCACCTCGACTTCGTTGGAAAATCTAGCGACCTACGATAAACCTCCAAATTAACTCGTCCAAAATTCTCTATAATCTGCACGAAATAGTTGACCGAATTACCTCTTGTGTTTTAAAAAACCTGTAATCGCCTTTGATTGCTGGAATAATTTCCTGAATATCGAAATACATTCCTGGAAGCGTTGAAAAAAAGTTTTTAGAAAATATTTTGCTTTTCATTTCTTGTAAAACACCGATCACTTGCGGCGCTCATACATCACCTAAATTTTCAAAGTTTCCTCTCGGGGTACTGTCTAAAAGCTGCTCGAAAATCTCCCACGAACCATCGGCGCAAGAATCTCTGAAGCGTTCCCTCGTCAGAGAACCATTTTTAAAACTACACGAAAGAAAGCCTTAATCTTGATCATTTCTGCATTCATTTTGATTTTCGTGTTTTGTTTTTAAAAGGACGATATGGGAACATTTCAAAGATAGTTTTATGCTTAAGTCGGTGAAAATACTTATACTTTATGCTTAAAACTATCTTTGAAAAAATTCCACGTACAAACTGGACTGCTAAAACACAGTCTTAATTGAACATAGATAATGTGAATTACCACAAAAGCGCCATATATGCCGTAGAATCAACCGGATTGCATAATATGTGTCCCTCTAACGCGGGCCGAGGTTGACTCAGCCACAGGAAAAGCGTGTCGCTCGTACCCAAACTCACCTAAATAAAGCAAAAATAAAATAAAGGTTTCAAACCTGATAGGAAAACAAAAAATACCACATCAGTTAATCGTGAATCATTTTTTTAAAACTAAATTAAAAATTTAAATGTGGCTTTCCGTCGATGTCCAAAAATCTTTTCCATTTATAAGTTTATTTTTTTAAATAAATATATAGCGAAGTAATTTGCAAGCATGTGAACTGATTCGTGGATTTATTTCACGTGACAAGTTATGTTTAATTTGGATTTTAAGTTTATATATTTTCAAAATGCCAACGAGAAAAAGGTCAATAAGTTTTCAACCTTTGACGAAAAGCTGCGAACATAGCTTACGAATGCAATTCTAAAGAGTCTTAAATCACATTAAATAATTTGATAAAATGACTTACCGCTACATCCCCGGATCTGAGCCTCATGCCAGCTAAAGATGCTTTAAAAAATATAATCATATGAAAACATGCACGCCACAAGACCTATCATAAATATTTCTATGAGGGGTGTTCGTTAAATATAGCAATCAATTTTTAATAATAAAAAAACCGGCTGTATGGATTTTAACGAAATTTGGTAGAGAAATCCAGGAAGACGTCACCTATTATTGAAAAAAAAATGTCCATTTTGTTCCGTGCAGTTTTGGGAGCAAGTGTAAAAAAACGCTGCTGGGCCACTATATTCTCGGACGCCATCTTTGGGCACTAATTTTAAGCACCTTTAATTTTTGAAACGTATCTTTTAATGCTGAAATATGTTCGGGAATGATGGAAAAATGATTAAAAAATGATTGCAGAAACTTAATGAACTTGTATTATTGCCAAAACATTGAATTTTACTTATGACATGCTATTGTCTGCAAACATTTTATCTTGAAATAATTGAGCATAATTTTAATATTTTGATATCTTTTTCTACGGAAAAATTAAAAAATTGGTCAATTATCTTCCGTTTTTTTAATTTTTATTAATTTACTATGCATTGGGTGCGTGCAAAAAGAGCTTACAAGTTTGCCTTTCCAGTTCAGTTTCCTACCTGCTGGTTTCCGGCTGCATGTATTTTAACTTGAGGTGTACAAAAAGAACTTACAGCAGCGTGATTTTCAGCGCGCTTGATGGCGTCACTGCATGAGTTGTACAGGGTGGAACATCCCGCGGAAAACATTCCAGCTGCACATAACGCATCTAATTTTTATACTAATAATTAATCCCAATATCTGTAATTTCTCTAAATTTGTTTACGTCTCCGAGAAATGAATATCAGTAGGCCTAGTGAGGTGCACGTGCTCTCTAGCAGACGTATCGTGCATTCGACCAATGCTGGTCCGTGTGCCACCCTGGGTCTAAAAAATCGGTTTCCGATTTGGAAAACAAAATGAAAAAATCCATTCTGGTGACTTGCGACGAAATCGGACAAGTCGAGCCAGCCGCGGCTCGACTTTATTCGAATGCGCATGCGCAAGTTACGGCCGAAACTGGAAACTGAACTTATAAGCTCTTTTTGCACGCACCCTAATGAGTGGACCTTGTCCGAGTCGCTAATATTTCTTCGTGGACGTCCCCCTGCTCGCTCACCAGGGGGCCTCGCGTAATAAAATCCTAGCCAATGTCACATAATCTAGCGCATGATTAGAGCGCAATTGATCCAGCGCCATCTGCCATGTTTCCAGCGCAGCCAGGGGTGGACAATGGCAGGCTGGCTGCAGATGGCGCATGCAAAACTGTAAGCGATATTTTGGGAATGTTTGCAGGGCTGAGTCGAACGCTCCCTCAAACCGCACCTCCGATACCGTGCTTGAGCAAGGCATCTGTATTTTCAAGACATCCATGGGAGACACTGCGTGAACACTGGAGCGTATTTCCTATCTGACATTTAACCACGAGCTAGTTTGGGAAACTGGTTCCCACGACTGAAGAAGAAACCGAGCAAATCTTAGAAAATTTAGGTTTCCCTACATGTTGGGTCCCAACGGAAAATGGAATTCGAGGATTATTCACCCCCACTTTTCAGCCCAGCATCGGAGTACATTTCTCCAAGCTTCTTGTTCAAGATATCATTGCAATTCATTGGTAGTGTTTTAAGCACACATTTAGAGGCACCGTTCACTGTTATGTTCTGTATATTTTAACAACATGTAATCCCATTGATATCCTATTTTTACATTGCAAAAAAAAATCGATTTACATCACTAAACTCATCAACACTGCAGTGTTTTCTATACAATTGTAGAATACAGCTTGAGAAAAATCAATTTCACAACTTAGAATCAACTCACTTTAAACATACAATATATTTTACAGATGGTTTCATCAAAAATGACCAAGCTACTGTATCCCTTGTACTCTATCAAGGCCTTGATATCACTTGAGTACATATACTAACCAAAAGATTTAAAAAAATGAAACCGATAACTAAAACTGTCCAAACAATTTTCTAGAAACATTCCTCATCCTTGACACTAATATGTCTTTCCTAAAGAGTTCATATACATGTTCAGGGTTTTATAAAGTACATGTATGGTCAAAAATAACATAACTGAGTAAATAAAATAATTTTGTAACATTATTAATGCACCACATAAAACGTATGGGCTCAAGAAGTGGGCATTGCATTGAAAATCGTAGTTACTCAACTCGTTTGAGTGAATGCAAAATGATTTACATGCATGAACATTTTCATTATACAAATTTTCTAGGGGAAGAACATGTGCTATCCAAAAGCAACGCGTCACAGACATGTCATTCACATGCTGCATTGTGTCAATTTTTGGTCAGTTCAAAGCACAAAGTATTCTAATCTCAATAAAGGTGTCTCGAACCTGCACAGTTGATTCTATTCATGTTACCAATTATCCAATACACAAATGATGAGCGTAGGTGTTACCATTCTCCAGACTATCAATGATCGCTTCAGTTGAGACTTGTTTATTTCAGAATATTTTTAGGACTTTTGCCAAGAGGAATGCCAAGATGGCGGCATCTACCTGAAGATGGCGTCATTTCCTGCATGCCTCGTCCTAGACCCACATCAAAGGTAGAACAGATTTTTGGAGACTGACAATGAGCAATATACATTGGCGAAAAGTGACGTGTCTCAGCGTGCATCCCTTTTAACCCATTTTGCATATATAGGCACCCCGGGGGGTGGGAGGTGGGTGGACGGGGTCGCGCAAATGAATGACCATCAACGAGGGGGTTTTGGACACCAGGGCAATGAGCCGACGCTCCCAGCCTTCCATTAACAATGGCTGGGACGTATGGGATATGAAAATACAATTTAGGAATTCTTTAAGTGAAATGTTTGTTCTTTTACGTCATCCAATCAGTTTAGCACCGACGCGCGAAAATAAACAGAAAAACGGGTTAGGTCATGTGATGATGGCTCAATCTAACATGGCACCACCCTCGGCTGATCCAGACCTATAGCGTGAGTGCATACTTTTTTTTTCTTATTTTCGTCTAGAAATTAATCTCGCCTCTTCATATCTGATTTTTTAAATAGTTTTTACTGAAATTATGTCGATGTTGTTTACATATCAGAGTTCAAGTTTTAGAAACGAACGTCCACGTTTTGGCTCAGCTGATGCTGTTGCGTTTATTTTTTCATGCATTGCTCAATTGCATGAAGTCAGATTGAACGAACCACAAAATGCATGAGTCAGTGTTCGGTATTTTTTTGTTGTTGTCCGAAAACGCTCGCGGACGCCATCTACAATCTTAAAATTTGACAAATGTGTGAAGATCACTAACATGTGAAGATCGTGTCATCCAAACATGTCATCTGGAGAAAACACTAATATAAGGCACTTGGAAGCTTTGCAAATCCCACTTTGTCAGTATAGCCTACGTCGCGAAGTCACGTGGTCAAAATCGACAAGCTTATTGGTTTAATACGTTCATTACAGTTTTCAAACCAATAAACGCCTGTCTTTTGTACACGTGATTTAGTGACTGCCAAAGTGTAGTCTGTGAAGCTTCTGTCTATGTACTCCCTACTGTATATTCACCATCTATCATGCCGATTTTTGATACAGTATCTTATGAATGGCATCCATGTACTTGAGATCTGCCTTATACTCAAGTAAAGATGACACACTGCATTTGAAAACATTAAAAAAACACATTATACAGTACTTGACTTCGATGTCAGGTGCAAGCACGCCAAATTGTACATCATTAACAACTGACTCGAATGGATAACACGTGTATATCGAGTGTTAGCCATGCACACTTGACCCTCGACCTTTAGCATTCAAATGCTTACTAGATACCACCCTATCGACAAATAATCACAAACAACATTTTAATTGCTGTCCCTTTTCCAGTTGAGCGTTTTTCCAGCGCTCTCACTAATGTCATGCAAGAACGGCTCCATTTATTTAAAATGAGTCGGAAATTTTGCAGGTTTAAGCGATTTTGGGTGGATAAAAAACAAGGTCACCACTAACGACGTCCTTGCCTCATTTACAAACTGCTGCACATTTTTTAATTTTGAATAAAAGGCCAAATTCCTGCATTACCTTAAGAGTAGGCCATTATTGTTATTTAGTTTTTTACGTATTCGCAAAATGCGAACAAAATTCAATTTGCAGCCGTATATGGACGCACTCGAATGCGTAACACTTAGTGAATGTCCCTGAATTACCACAATAGAAGTAACTCAATATATCTTCTTTGGAAATTTTGACCACCTCATAAAAGATGGTTGCACGTGTAACATTAAGAAAGCAACACATTCGCATTAAGGATAGATCAGACTTTTTTTTTAATAAATTGAGTACATGTATTCAACAAAAATCTTTCGATATACATGTACAGTGGCACCAAAAAGTATTGGCAATACCCGTTTTTTATAAAAAACTCAAAAATAAATTAAGTGTTCCTAAAAACTGGAATATACATCTTGTAAAAAATAGTTTAGTGAAATATCTCTCCAAGTTTGAAAGCGTTTTACGAAACAGTATTTAAATAATCGTCAAAAAACTGAAAATATCAAACCCAAAAAGTATTGGCAAAATTACATGACACCATAAATTATGCCATAAACTTTACATTTAATACTTTTCTTAAAGTCAATTTGCCTCAATCCCCGCCTGTAGACATCTGGGAACAAAATTCACTAGGTAATTTGTTGTGTCTTTAGAAAATTGTCTCGTAAACTGTCAATTTATGAGACAGACTCCATCATTCCATCATTCTACTAAGAAAACAGGGTTTATCCTATCTAGAATTTGGGGACAAACTATTTGTGAACTATTTACAGAATTGGCCAAGATCAGGACTTCCGAGGAAACTGTCCAGGTCGTGAACGAACGGGAGTGATTCAAAAAGTTAAAAAAATTACTTAAATGAGTGTCACAGATATTGCCAAACATATGCCATCAGATAGTGGTAAGATAGTGGATCCTAAAACCATAAGAAATATCCTACATAATGTTCAGTATTATGGGCGAGCCGCAGGTGAAAATCAGGCATCTCTGAGGCCATACAGAAAGCATGATGAGAGTCACATGTAGTTTGGGGAGTGCATGGTTTAAAATTGCCCAGGCAGCTTGCACTTTATTGATGGTAACATGACAGCAAAAGTGCACATTGACATTTTGCGCCATAATCTGAAAGTTTGTGCATGCACAATATTTGGGGCTGGAAAAAAACTTTTTGTATTTCAGCCAGTATGGAGATCCCGAGAAAAATGAACGAAAAACCAAAGACTTGTCTATCTACCATGCACTCATGCAGTCTGCTTGGAACCCCTCCACAGGGTCCCAACTTGAAGAAAATTGAAAATTTGTGAAAATTTTTGGACATAAATATGTGAAAAAAATAGAAAATTACGTTCTTAGGAAAGCTGAACACTGCATTGCTAGAAAAATGGCAGAACAATTCCAAAAACACAAGTAAAAACCTAGTTGAATCCACCCGCAGACGTCTCCAGGAAGTGATTGAGGCAAATGCACTTCAAACGAAGTATTAGTTTATGCCATAAATTAAATTTGTGGAATAATTGATGATGTTATGTAATTTTGCCAATACTTTTTGGTTTTGGCATTTTCAGTTTTTTGACGTTTATTTAAATACTGTTTTGTAAAACTCTTTCAAACTTGGAGAGATATTTCAAAAAACTATTTTTCACAAGATGTATATATGTTCCAGTTTTTAGAAAAACTAATTTATTTTTGAGTTTTTCATAAAAAACGGGTATTGGGAATACTTTTTGGTGCCACTGTAGTTCTTAATGAAATTTATGCAATAATCTCTACTTTTACGAGGAAATGTTTTAAACATGTATGGTGAATACCTGGTGGTGAATATTTTCTGTTGACACTACCCAAAGTACTTGTTGCCGATTCTCCATCTGACATCTGAGTACTTGAATTAGAAATTGTGCTGGCCGTCATAACATGACTAGGACCAACAACTGGCAAAAACTCATCATCCGAGTCTTCTATAATCATAAAAAAAACCTACATTTGAAACGAGTTACAAAAGAAAAATGGAAAATTTCATGATCTTACAGTTACCCTATTCCCGGATATATAACGCCATGCCATTAGAGGTTAGGGGTGACCCAATTCCTGATTTTTAATTCTGTAACACTACCCTACATCTATCAACTGAGGTATTCCACTGATGACTACAGTAACAAAATGTGCCCTTAAATGTGCCCACAACATATTTAGTTCTAAAACAATGCATGTACGCAATTAGAAGCGGCTATTTGGCGATATATTAATCTATCCAGCCATCTAAATGATGGCTGGATAGAAAATAATAGAAAATTACAAGTTTAAAAAAATTCAGTTTAAAATGCCTGCTTTTAGAAGAAAATGGCAATGCTAAATAAATTAAAACTTCACATCACAGGAAATGTGAGTAGAATAAAAAAGCATAGCCCTATTTGTAGATAAAGTTTACGATATAAAAACTTAATTTTGAGATCTGATCATCTGAAGGAGTGCTGCCTATTCTGCTCAGAAAAGTGATCACATTCTCCTTTTGTGTTAATCTGTAAACATGTTATTCCTATTTGTAAATTCTGTTACATGTTAATCAGTGGCCTGCACCAATTTACAAGATTTTCAACAGAATGCATTGCTGTTGATGCCCCTGATAACAACACAAAAATTGATATTTCTTTGTGGAAGTCAACCTCTGATACCCCTAGTTGTACAATGGCATGCCTTTACACCAACAAGAATACGGTATACCTAAAGACTGCGAAGACCAGCCTTGCTGATGCTGCAAAGAATGGCCGTGGATTTGTGGTGAGAGTCGCTTTTGGAGTTCCTGCTCCACTCGTTCAAAATCTGAGGCCTGCATGGGCTTATTTAAAGTGTAACGATGCACAATGTTGCTGTTGTCTTCCATTTCTAAAATGGGTGATGGTATTTCAATTTATAAGTGTCCGAGCAGATCATCCCACAACGGTAATTAACTTTAGCTGGTCTATAATTTAGGACGCGATCTCTTACGCCCCTTAATTGCAAAGCTAAAAATTGCATTTGACAGTATCGTTTTAAGGAAGCACTATAACTACCTCCTTGAAGCATGACTAGTCTACCTTAGATTATCTGTTTAAAAACTTTTAAGAACCACACATGTATTTTCTAAAAAAAAATAAATCAACTTGGAAGGAATACAAAAGTTATACTTGACGCGAGAGTCTGCCTTAGATTTTGTTATATTTGGTACTAGTTTCAAATAATTTAATCATTGGTGGTATAAAGCATCAGAGATCATGCCATCGGCTATAGACCGCCTTAACGATGCAAAGCATTAATTTCACTTGTAATGCAAGCTTTTAAATAAAAAAAAATGATCTTACCAGGCGTCACTAAGCCACTGAGCAGCTCTGAGAGAACATGGATTTGTCTTGGGGAGAGGAACACTACAGCAGCTCCGATGCTAAAATCCAGCGACAAGTTAGGACCCGGTACAGTTTCACACTGCTTCAACTTCACTCGAATTTCATGTTTTCCACTAAGCTTGGCTATCAGAATAGGATCCGGCTGAGTGGCAAAATTAGATGAAATTTGAGGTTCCTGAATGTAATTTGTGACGTAATTGGAAAACGCGGGCTCATGAAGACCCATTTCGGGTGTGTCTGGAGCTGTGGAATATGGCTCAGACAACTACAACCAAAAAAAAAACACTCCGATTTAGACTGAATGACGAAATACTTGTTACAAATTAATTAAAACAATTAAAATATTATACATTAAATATTGCTTTTCAGTTAGATTTTCTTAAAAAAATTAATTTTAAAAATGAGTTGAGTGAGTTTGTTTGTTTGTTGGCTAAACACAAACGCCATAGGGACTTCCACCCCACCCCCTCCCCCAAACGGTATTCACAACATCAACCACTTAGAGAATTTTGCACATCCTCAAAATTCTCACCAACCCCGACCGGGGAGCAAACCCCGCTAGTTAGGATCGAGATGTAAGTGAGGAGGAAAAAAAATGTAATTGTATTTCCCAAGGCTTGAGAACCTAACGGTGAAAAATCCTCCATCAGGATGGCCGAACAGGGAATCAAACCCACGGCAATCGAACCAAAGGCGAGAAAGCAACCACTCGGCCATCCTTGCTCGGTTGTTTGATTTCTCCGGAGAAATATTTTCACAAAATGCCTCAATATTCATTACTTTTTTTTTTCAAAAAAAAATAATGCAAAGAAAAAAAGGATGCTGAAGATGACCAATGCCATGACACATTTTAAAAATAACCCTCAATGATTCTGGTATGAAATAAAGACCGTAGAACTGCATTTAGACAAAACTAGCATTACCTTTGCTTCTGGTGATGATTCTGGTGACCCTAGTGACTTTGAGAATGTACGAGCATTTGAAGGGAACTCGTCTGTATATAGCGTAACACCTTCCCAATGAAACGCCTTGCTTGTAAACGATGCTGGTTCATGGACATTTCGATCGTTCACTTGGCCACCTTGGACGCCATCAGCATCAAAGTAATCAATTCTAGAAAAAAGAAATCACAAAATAATATTGTAAATTTAAACAATCTAGAATTTTAATAACAATATTTCTTGCTCAAGATTGCTTCAGAGATCTGACAAAAGCCCCAGAATTCAATGAGGGCTCTTATTCTTTTTTTACAATTCAACTCAATTATTTCAATTTTGAATCAGGTTTTTAAGAATTGTTTTTAAAAAATTAGGGATAAAAATGAAAATAGAACTATGAATAAAGTATCAAAACCTAAGGGATGAACTGAGTGATACGATACAGATTACTTGCCTTTCCACCCTGATTTCTAGGGCAATGCCTATTTTACTCCCCTTTGGAACATGTTCTAATCTCAGTGTTGTGTCCATAAATTGAACTTTTGTCCTGCATAGAACTAGAATTAAAATAATGAACTGTGAAATAAAACTAACGACTTAAGTCCTATTAAGGATACTTTATATACTCAGTTATTCGTTATAAATATACTAAGGAATTAATCAAATTTCAACAAATTTTAATTAATTTTAATTAGCAAAAAATGACACATTTTAGGTTTTTGGAATCTTTCTGGAAGTCAATATCACCATAATCCGCTACATACAAACCTAGCATTTTACAGATATTTAGTTGTCAGAATTATATTTTTTTAAGAAAAATTTTACCTACAAACATTTTTTCACAAATGTAAAGGAAGGTCACTTTTATTTCCCCGAGGTGATTTTCACTGATGATCTTTTACAATTTAAAGTAAATTCTGACAGCTGAATATCTGAAAAATACTAGGTCTGTATGCAGCAGATTACGACAATATTAACTCCCAGAAAGATTGGAAAACAAAAAAGGTGTCATTAGTCGCAAATTAAAACAGATTTAAATTGTTAAAATTTGATTAATTTCTTAGTTTCTTTATAAATTCTTAATAGGACATGCAATGAAGCACGAAATGAAATGACGTTTTGATTATTTTTCATGCTTATTAATTCATAAATGCACGTTTAGAGAATTATACCAAATTAAAAACGTTCTTAGTAAATGCAACGTATAGGTTCCTTAGGGAATGAGGTCATCAATAAATAAATCTTCAAATATTAGTGAAAAATAGTAGTACGATTGGAAGTTATTTTAGAATTTTAATTTAATCCAGAAAATTAAAATGGCTTATGAACTGCAAGATGAATTACAATGATTTATATTAATACTGCAGAAAACGGTACCAAAGCGGAAGCATGTCTGAATCAGCAACATTTTAATTAAAATAAAACAAAAATAAAATTAATAAATTATATGAGAGAAAATTCTTACTTTATTTCCACTACTCCCATTTCATTTTCTTTTTGGTATTAAACTTATGCAATGTTTTGAAAATCTGGCTTGACTTACAGTTAATTACTGCTTCGAGGTTGCGCACATCGACCCGAGTTTTTTTTGATCCTGGGTGCAAATTTAAATTTTATCAAATATGGCATTATCAAGAAAAAGAATGAAATTATGTGCTGCCATAATGGAAGTAGTGAATTGTCCTCCTTTCTTTCTAAAATTTGCATTCTGTTTTCAGCAAAATTAAGGCAAGGCATGCATAACGGCAACTAAAGCCTGAAACTTGTGCCAATCTTCAGAGGAACTGTCTCTAAACTTGGGAAAACCACAAAAACCCAAAGTCAGGACAAGTCAGGTTAGTCATCAAGATACTAGGCTAAACTATTTTGACAATAAAACAGATTCCAGACCAATTCTGACCAAAGGTTTCCTAAACCAGGGTTCCCCAGAAATTTCATTTTCAACTTCCCATACTTTCCCTGATTTTTTCAGGTTTTAAAAAAATTTCCCTGACCAATGAAAACGTGGAAAACTGACATATTTTTCCTAAATTGAAACTGAAAAATTTTTTTTTTTAAATTTACTGACGACAATTTCAAAAATTAACATAGAATTTTTTTTTTAATTTCAAAAAATGGCATGAAAATTTTGTATTAATAAAATGTTAAAAATTTGTGCTCGGAAAAAGTGGGAAATTTTTTGCAATTTTGTACTCGGAAAACTGGATAATTTTGCAAATTTCTATTCAGAAAACGTGGAAAATTTTGCAAATTAATACTCTAAAACTTGGAAAATTGTGTAAATTTGTTAATGGAAAACGTGGAAAATTTTGCACATCTGTACTCAGAACTGAGCAAACCTTGTAGAAGTATTAATTTTAGATCGCTATGATTGCGTTGAATTTGCCTGACTTTTTTAAAATAAAACATTCTTCCCTGACTTTTCCAAGTCATTTTGAAGTTCACTGACTTTTCCAGGTTTTCCAGGTCTGGAGGAACCCTGTAAACGTCTGATCAAATTATATGAAGCAATAATAGCATATTATTCAAACAAGCAAGATCGGAGAAAGGCCATTGGTGTTGTTAAAAGCTTACGAGCTTCCCATGTGCTAGTTTCCCTGAAGCGTAGAGCTGGTTGCAACATAAGTTCGAAAACAAAATTTGAAGCGTATCAATAAAACCCCTCATATTTACTTTCGAATACATAGAAAGGAAATTTTATTGATTCGATACTTTTTAGAATTTCTAAATAAGTTCAAACTTTGTGTTTTTCTGCATCATCCACGATAAATCGGATCACAAGTAACGTGTATGACACGGTCTTTCTGTATTTTCTAAAATGATACTGATTGATTGGGAATGGAAATTATAAATTATTTACCTCACACTAAATTATGAAATATTTGTGACATTTCCAATTTACAATTCTGACTTCAGCATTTTATTAGCATTATATGACAGTGAAAGCCACTTAATTCGAGCGATGTTGGTCCGAAATAGACAATGAACATCAAAAAATCAGTTAAAGATTAACCTTACCAAAATTATTCCTTCTATGTTTTAAAAATACAAACAATTAATTGTACATAATTGTACTAACAAACTGAATGTAAGTCAATTAAATACATAATATCTCAAAATGCATCATTGCTGCCTGCTTGCTGCAACGACTTAAATTCGCAGAAAATATGAGTACAGCCGCTGATGCATGGATGCGCGTTGTCCAAACATGTTCGTGCTTGTATGAAGCTGCTCAAACTTGTTTTGCACACCTGTGTCATGTAGACACATGAAAAGTTAATCGAATTATGCGATCAGATGACCGAATTAAGTGACTTCTTTACATAGGGCGGTATAGGAAAAAATCCGTTCCGACTGTTTTGACCAAATAAAATGGCTGACCGGATTCAGCGTGATCGAATTAACAGGCTATCACTTTAACATGTGTAAACTATTTTCAAAATCAACTTATTAAAAAAAATATCATGTTGGCTATTTGAACCAGATGTTGACTCCAAAGCCTCTAAAAATAAGTTTACAATAGTATTTCATTACAAAATACCTTAACCATCCAGTACTAAATATAAAGATGCACAAGTTTTAATTTATTCTCCGCTTTCAGTGGCGCTCATACATTGTTTTTATTATGAATCAAGAGTAGAACCAACAAAATGCAAGTTTTAAATTTGCATAAGAATGGAATTTAGAAACTAGCTTGTCATTTATCAAAAAGAATAAAAAAAAACATTCACCTGAATCTATAGTTTTAGCAAAACTTTCCATTCCATCAAAACCTCTTGAATTATCTACATCCTTATCATCTTGCTCTTGTTGGCGCAAGCATTCCTTGGCCAATTCCATGCTTGTTGTCATGCTATTCCATATGGAATTCATGACTGATGCTGAAATAAACGTTAATGTTATTCCAAAGGCTTAAAAATTTGCCATGAAAAATTGACAGAATATTTCAATAAAATGCGAGCATATAATACCATTTCCTGAACGTTCTCTTGGCTGGACTGTCATCATCAGGCCGGTGACGTTCACAAAGATGCTCTCGTTAAGAAGGTTTGTCCATGGAATGGACACTGAGATTTGTTTTATATACCCATCCACAAACTCAATGGGTAAATTGTACAAATCAGCCATCGCATTTAGAGCCTGGAAATAGAATTCAAACATTTTAAGTTTAGAAGATATAAAAACAGATTTCAACGAAAAAATTATTTTCTAAATTGAAGATTTGACTTATCAAACTATAGTTCTTAAGCAAATAGGCCTACAGTTAAACGAATCTGTTGGCAACTGGATATGAATCTTAAGGATAGAATTCTATGAATTCAGGTAAAAAATTAATAAGGCTTTAACCAGTGCAGAAATTAAATTCTCCCAGGCAAATAACGAATTTTGTAATTCAGTGAAAATGTATGGGTGCACCTTTTTAATTCCCCCAGAAAATTCATTTTCAACTTCTCTAACTTTTCCAGGTTTTTAAACAAATTTCCCTGACCAAAGATAATGTCAAAACAATGTGTTATCCACAATTTTGCAAAATCGACACACGACAATATTCAAAAAATTTCCAAATTAACATGGGAAAATTTAACAAATTCATATTCGGAAGTTGAAAGTTTCACAAATTTGTACTCATAAAACCGTGGAAAATTTTGCAAATCTGTGCTGGAAAAGGTTGGATAGTTTTCAAACTTATATTACAAAACGTTTGAAAATTTATCCTAGAAAACTGCTTTACAAACAATAATTTTTACTCGAAAACAGTTGGAAATATTGCAAATTTTAATTATGAAAAGTTTGAAAATTTCGAGAATTTGTAGGCCTACTCTGATAAAGGTTTACAATTTTGCAAGTTTATCCTCGAAAACGTGGAAAATGTTGCAAATGTGTCTTCAGTAGGCCCTAAATATTTCTTCGGAAACTGTTGGAAGTTTGCAAATTTGTCCTCGGAAAATGTTGGAAATTTTGCAAATTTGAACTGGGAAAATTATAAGTTTACAAAGGGGCCCTGAGCTAACCATGCAGATGCATTCATTTTGGATTATGACAACATTAATACGTTGAATTTCCCTGACTTTTTCAACACAAGTCATTCTTTTCTGACTTTTCCATACATTTTCAACTTCTCTGACATTTCCAGGTCTGGGGGAACACTGTTTACTCCCTTTGTTATCTATGTTTTTAAACAAAAACATAGTTTACAACTTAACAAGGCCTTACCAGAAGTTTTTCAGCCTAAAAGATGACATACATGTGCATGTATAGTCAATTGAAACGAATAATCTCAAACCGTGGATGTTTACTGATATTTTACAATTACGTCCATAATCTAACATTTTGAACACCTTTACGGCATCTGTTGACAAACCGCCACTACTTCTAGGGCATTGACTTTTACCAATTTTATATTTATTCTGCATTATTACTCACAAAACAATTATTCGCATTTGGGTCAATGTATTTTAATGGGGTTTTTTGTATGAAAAAATGTAAACAATAGCCATTTCTCCAGTTTTTTGGAAGTTACATGTATTGTTTGACACATTATCTTGAAGGTTGACAAAAATACCCGCAAAAAGTTTGCCAAACTTGAGATGAATTCTGCTGCCGTAATCAGGCCAAAAATCTTTGAGTATCTGATCTTTTTTATAAAAGATGCCTATGGCATTGGCTCAGATTCATTGATGTACAACACAACGAAGACGCGTGGATCTATCTAAAAGATCCAGCATCACATTTAAATGCCCTCGTCATCATTTTGTCAGTATCGAGAAACTTCTCAACGTCTCAAGTATAAGAAATTTTCATAGTACAGTAATTGGCGGTCCACCAATTTTATAGACCTCGCATATTACAATGAACAGGTATGTTCAACATTAGGCACATTTAAGATACAGTATGACAAAGATTGTGATGTGCTTGTACTACTGATCAGAAACCACAACATGCATTGCAATCGATTGGAGAGTAATATAGACAAGGCTTCCTTTTCTAAAATTTCCAAACAATGCCATGAATGATACTGTGTTTTTGAAACTTGATACAAAATTTATAACTTCAGGAAAAAGCATAGCCTACATATTAGCTGTTGTAGGAACAATAGTTCCAGCACTATTCACATTTATGTAAAAGTGGCACAACTATTTTAAGACAATGTTTTCTTTTTAATTTTCAAAGTTTTCAACGGTTTACGTATGCACTGAAGATGCCATCCATAAACCACGTGCTTCGATAAGGGGAGGGATGGACTTTTACCATGAAGCACCAAGGAGTAGCGCCCCACTAAACGTACTAAAACCTATAAATGACTTGCTGAAATTTAAAAACGTGCAAGCTTTATTTGATAAATTTATTGGTTGTTTGGTGATAGCGGCTTAAGGACGCAGGAAATTTATTGGTGATTTACAACGTTAATTGGCAGGACTAAAGATCAAGAGTCAAAAAGCACCCAAAATTGAAACACTTGGAATTTTGGACAGGATTTATTGATGGTCAATGGTCACTTTGAAAATTTGATCCTAGCCCCTCAACTGCGCTTCAGTTTTCTGTACAGGTCTTAAAAAATCCTTTATTGGTTTTACACTCGCTATATTCTTAAACAGTTTTAGAAAGCATCCTTGCAATGTTACTGGAGTGAATATCTATGGAGCAATTGTCATGTCCTATTGAAAAACCAAAAGTGCTTGAAGCCTGTGAGTTTAGTTCTTCAGGGCATTTAGTCGATATCAGCATTACTATTTATTTGACAGTTGAGTTGGGGCAATTTTTTCAGGTAAGCGAACTTTTTTCCGGAAGTGATAAGGATTAACCAGGCATATACAGCTGGCCACCAAGTTGGAATTGAAGCCATATGTAGGTCATGTATGTTTTCGCCATATAGGAGGTCCCACTATAGTGGGAAAGAACCCTTTCAAACCTGACCTAAATACAACCAGCCTAAATATATAAAGGGCTGATAAATTTGCTCTGCATGGATGACCAATATCTGCTCTAAAGGGTCTCATGATTGCTTTGTTTTGGACAAAGTTAAGGGAATTAAAAAGAAAGACAAGAATTTGTCACCATCAAATTGTTTAAATTAATCAAGTTTCATCACATGATTTCACGCAAATTTGGCTGAGACACTTCCAGATTTCCACTGCGTATTGCATGCTAAATCATGCAGGTCCAAAAGGTCTTGAAGGTTGACCCTTTTTTTAGTGGACAATGACAACTCCGCTAAAAGCAACCCTTTATGCCAAGTGGTGGTGACCTGGTTCAACGTTCAAAAATAAACCAGTCTTGGGCAGAAATCTGCAAAGGGTTGCACGCTCGACTTCCCAAATTTAAACAGGGCAGTAAAGTAAAGACTAAAAAGTTGAGCTTATGCCCCTAGGTTGGACTCTTGAGCAGCTTTTAAAATTTAAACAACAATCCAAACAATGAAACCGTTAAATCAAGCTACTTTAAATTTATGTTCAAGGAAGACTGCAGCAAAAATATTTCTCAAAAGTTGAAGAATCTATGCCCAACAATATACCGATTTATTTATTCCAATTTTTTAGTGTTTCTAATTACTGCACCGAGTTGAAAACCAATAATGTACCTGAAGTCAAAGCAAGGATGACTTATCCCAATGTGATCCTTTTCACACAAGACAAATTTCAGAAAACTGCACGCTTTAGTATTTTCAACTTTATCACTTCCAGATGGTGACATTCCCCTCGATTTTCTGATTTTCTACCATGCATTTTTTATAATAAATTGTCTACTTTGCGATCCCTGACTGCAGACAGCATTTCATGAATACATTAAATGCATGACATCATGACAAAAACGTGCAACTGTTGCCATTTCGTCACATTCGCGAGTTGATCTAAAACACAGATTGGCAAAAAGCTAGCCTTTCGAGTTCACCACTAATGAAGTACTTATATTTTTTAACGGGTCGTTTCAGGCTAGCCACGAGTTTGAGGTTAGTTAAAATGTGTGGTTATCAAATACGGTACTGCTGATTTCCAAAGACTCTGTTCGCCAGGTAGTGGCAGGAGTCCAAAAATGTGTCAAAATGGCACATTCATTCGTTCGAGCAAATGCAATATTACACAAAAGAAAATCGAGACAAATTGATCCCGATAGACACGATGTTAAAAAGTAAGGATTGGAATGTCATGGAACGAGTCAAAATTCAAAATCTGAAACAATACTATTAACGTACGTCCACGTCCAAATCTAAATCTTTGATTTCTCCAGTTCCTTTGGACAATCGGAAGCCAAGACTCAGCTGATCCATGGTCAACTTCTCCTTCAAGTACTGGCCCAAATAACGTTGGAGCAAATAACGGCATGCTCGTTTGACGAGGTTGTCTGGCAAGGGCCACGGCATTTTTTACACAAAACTAATGTTCGGGAGGCACGATGCACTTTTCACTTTCAGTTTCTCTTCTGAAAATCCAACATTATCCAAAGCGTAAATCACTGACTGCTTTTATTCTACTAAAATACGTTCATCAACAACACTCGCAATGAGATTCACGTGACGGAAATAATGATGCGGCGCTTCACCTAAAGGACGTTCTTGCTCTTTGTTGCTTACAAGTAGGGCGAGGACCGCTCATAAATTCTGTCCATGTGAAAACCCTTTAAATTTGTTTACATTTCTAGCATACTGTGTTTGTGGTGCATGAACTGACCAGCACATGTCGACCAAACATGATACCAAATATACATCAATAGACATCAATTCATGAATACTTTAAAAATGAAAATAATTAAGGAATTCCACGAATTTCACGAATATTTGTAGAGGAAAATAACAACCCAAGACTGACAAAAGAGGGAAAACGTTTCCATAAAAATTATTGTTAATAAGTGCGTTTTTTTGTGTGCAATAAATGCAATAAATAAGTGCAATAAATGAAACATAGATTCATTATAGATTTGCACTAAAAATAAAATTTACAATATACTGTACATGCAAATTTTTTCATCTTAAATGGACTGTAAGAAAACATGACATAAAATGCATCAGAAGTGCATTTATTGAAAAAATAAAATAGCATAAAAATTAACTTCATATTGAAAAAAATAGCATAAAAATTTCACTTTTATTGTATTATTAATGCTAACATTTTTCATTCTTTTGGTTCCATTATACAGCAGATGAATGTAGTTTTAATGAAAAATGATTCAAATGTTAAAAGGTGTATTTTTTTTTGTCATAAATGTAATGTATGAAAACATCACATAAGCTGCATGAAAATTGATGCAAAAAGGCGTTTATTGTGCAATTGTTACATAAAAATTAAAATTACTATGATATTGAAAATAAATGGTGTAGCGACCACGTGGCGACCCGGAAAACGTCGCCAGGGCGTTTTTTACGATCCCCTATGCGTCACCTGCATAGGGATAGCGTCATAGTGATACCCTACAGGCAAGAATATGAAAGGTGAACGACCACCTTTACCCGGCCTTCTCGTTTGGGACCTCCGACCTGGACGCACGCGCGTCCTCCAGCACGG
>JAQGBX010001076.1:0-27766 GCA_034698745.1 Megaphyllum sjaelandicum | reverse complement strand
CAGTGCCAGTTGAGTTTCACAGGAACGTCCCTTTCTAAACCCATGCTGGTTATCAGTAATTAACTGTTCCTGATTAAGGTTATGACAAAAGATTGATATGCAATAACGAGTAAGTTTTGGTCAGGGATGGATTTTAGTCAGGGAAAAGTCAAGGAAATTCAAAACGAAATTTTTTTGGCCACCCTGGCTTTTTTAATTTTGGTTGTTCGGTGGTGAAGATCTTGGCCCCAGGTTACATGATTTTTTAAAAGGAATATCTGCAACCAATTCGGCTTGGATACCTTAAAACGGGAATGGAGAATCCAATCATTAAAGCATGTTTTGGCGTAAATCGACAATGTTAGCACATGTTCTAGTGCAGTTACTCTGGACCGATAAACTATTTAAATTAGTTATTGAGCTGATTTTAGAAAAATACCGAATGCAAGTGAACACAATTTCAGAAAAAGATTACTGCATCTTCCTTGTTACATTCGCTCTTTTTTACTTCAGTCTGGAAATTGTTATTTGACGAATCTTTTTGAGTGTCATCACCCGCTACTCTAACTGCCTCCACTCTTATGTTTGGCACCACAATTACATACCCAACATGCTGATTACCTTGCTTGTTCCGACAGCCTCAAATGCCGCCACAACCATTTTCCAACCAATGCCTACAAATCAGGACAACGAGCAGGGGCCACACTCGGCTGCTGTTAAACGGTTATTCTCATAGTGTGTATTCAAATAACGTGTCCAGAAAGGTAATCAGCTGGCGATGTACTATGCAGCAAAGTCGCAGTTGCCATGGACGCGTTCAGACTTGGGATGATAATGTGCTTGCTTACATTGAGCATAACCACGAACCTTTACCGTCTCGGTATGTCTATTAATGACCGATTGAACCAATCTAGCATCGATTTTCACTTGTCACCTGGCGTCTAGTTTTAAATTGGCTGAGGGCATACTCATTTTACTAATTTTGGTATAAGTATTTCATCATCTGTTCTAAATTTGCGGTTAATGTTGAATCAATCTAGCGAGATTGTTAGAATCGGTCTTTATTATATTGTGAATAATGTTGATTTCTTGAAAAACATTATTTTTTAGCCTCGGTGACATTGCTCTTAATTCTTTGATTTCACCGTCGACCACTAACACCTCTTTATTTCGCTTATATAGCTACAAGTTGTGATGCGAGTGCAACATGAATTGACATTTCGAGCACAACATAAAAAGACATTTCGTGCACACATTGCTGACATTGACACTCCATAGACTGACTGTTCACATTCGTCTCAATGCGCTTTGGAATTCATGTAGTTGATCAACTTGCCTGGATAACTCAAGTTTTGTGACATTTTAAATTGGCAACAGCTGTCAATGTTGATGATTCAAATATGTAGTGAAATAGCGAATTCAGACGTTTGTCAGGAATTATCAAAGAATTTTTTAGTGTACATTCTCTCGTTTTCAATGTGACGTGATTTCAAGATTGCAGGATTGATGAGCTTGTGCTGTACTTGGATCTCCGTTGAACTACTGTCTCTTCATGTGTAGGGCATGGTGACTGTACACAAATGACTGAATTGACTCGCCTTGTTTTAACATTTTCAGGTGGAAATTTTGGAGACCGAGCGAGGGAAAAACCGCCTTGTGCACCATGGCTACCAGTACTATATGTCTTCCTCTTTTAAATCGAAAGTGTATTGGCGGTGTTTATCAGGGCGCAAGCGCAAGTGTGGCGGACGTGTGAATACAGTCGGACGTGAAGTTGTCAAGTTTCTACCGCATTGTCATCCGCCAGATAGATAATGTTTTGGCACACCCGAAGCCTCCTTACCATCAGATACGGCAGGGAAATTTTTAGGCCGTCTTTATAGTTTACATGAACTGAATAGCATTCTTTAGTCCTGTTGTCAAGTTGTCATCGAGGACGTAGGACTGAACTGCACTTTCTTCCGAAAGCAATGCTTCAGTCGTTTTATTATGTGCAACGTCATATTCATAAACTTCGAGAAGCGTAGAGTAAAAGTATGCTGCTTGAGTTCGAGTGTACATACGTCGACTTGCGGTATCTTATGCACTTAATAAACTTACAGCGCCCTTATGAAAGACAAACAGCAGTTACATGACAAAGCTTTCAATATGGGAAACGCGCAGAATTGCTGGACATTGCTGTTGTTAATGTCAATCAAAATTGTGGTTTAGTTCGTAGCAAACGTGCTTGCAATTTAGGTTGTCCTCAGCTTAAATGTCTAAATTGTCAAGGGCTTATTGTTTGTGCTTCGTTCTCATTATGTGTGTTGTGAAAATGCCAATTGTGTACATTTAGTAAAAACTGTGGCTCTACATTAATAGTGAACAGCTTATTCCCGTTTAGCAATGGTCAAGTGGATATTTTTTTCTGAACTATCAATCGATTGACCAGGTTAATCGATTTATTCCTTAAGCGCCACTAACGTTGAGCCTACTCTTTCTGTAGTTGTCTGGCGAATTTCGTTTCCACGCGGTTCTCATGTTCTGATATTTGCAGTTTCAAATTGTCCAGACTATACGGGGTGCCCCTATGCTTTTGCACAATGGTTATTCCTACTACGCTAAAATCGTCAAACCGGCCAAGTTTGACTTGCAAGATAAGAACAACTGGCGGTGTACCATGTATCAAGTTCACAAATGCCATGGCCGTATGCAGACGCTCGGAGATTCTGTGCTAAAGTTTGTGGACCACAATCATCCGGCGGTGTGTTTTTCTGGACTAGATGAGGACTTTCAATCCTTCGAAAATCTAAATTGTTAAGACGCGCGTTTTATAGAAAGGACACGGCATCATGTGGTAATTTATCAACGTTTTCATAATTTAAAGTGGCTTTTTTGTCACAACTTCACTGACACTAACACGGTTTTCACAATTTCATGTTGCTGAGACAGGGCTATAACGATTCCAAATGTAAGTGATCTTCAGCCAAAACGTTGAATGATTTGTGACCAGCTTAATCTCTTATTCTGTTGTTGGTGCTCTTTTGCTGCATTTTCTATGTCAACACTGCATTGACGTGCTTGTTTTTCTCTAGAAAGACCGCTTGCAAATTGTGACGACCAAAAGAGGAGCCACGGTTCTTTTGTTTAAAGGCTACGCGTACAATAAGAGCCATGCAAATCGTAAAAATACGTATACTGGCGCTGCACAAGCCGCCGAAGTCGCAGTTGCTCTGCTTACCTGCAGACCACGGAAGGACAGTTGACAAATTTTAAAAGCCACAACCACGATCCGTGTTTGCAAACTGATTATGAAGCGTAGCTTAAAAATCCATTATTAGCACCATTAGGTGTTGCTGAATTGGTTAAACAACCATCAACAATGGAAGTAAATGCATCCTCTTTTTGGCGCTCTTTTGTTCAGAGTAAAAAATTCCCTGTTTTACGGTGAAGTGCCTTCTTCCTAGACTCCACAACAGCCTGCTGTCCTAATGAAAGGACGAACAAGAGGGCACAGCCTCGACCATGTGGGCTTTTTGTACAACATTCATAATGTAACCAAATTCAAAAAGCATTGGCCATGCTTCAAGGGAAATTGCTTTGGTTGTGTACATACCATTGGAAGTGCAGTACAAGTGGTCGGGGGACATAACCACTGTCCAGTTTAATTAACACGTTCTCTTGTGAATGCCATTAAGTAATCAAAAATCCATTGAGTCATTTGTTGAAGTCAAGAAACTTAGTGGATTCTGGAAATAACTTCGAGGTATCGATGGTGACACTAAGGGCCGGTTGCACCAACGGAGGTTAAGTATAACCTAGGGTTACTTCAAATTTAGTTACTTTTTGTGCTCCATTTTGGTTTGTTAAACATGGGTTCCATAACCCTGGTGTTATTTCATCAAGTCTTAAAGTTAATTTGTGCATTACAAACATATAACCCGAAGGTTAACCTGGAGTCCAATTTTTAACCAAGATTAGTCAACCTCAGATTTTAACCTAAGTAGGTGCAACCGGCCCTAATTGTGCCAACAAGCTTGACCTGTTACAAACAGATTAGGTCAAATGATATGATGTGCTGAACCGTTATTAACATTATCGGGTTTCTGAGATGTTTCGGATATGTTCCGAATTCAGGCGCGTAAAGTTATCAGGTCTTAAATTGAACTACCATTTTATCAAATATCTGCAAAAAGTGGATGTTTTGTGTATATTTTGTTGAATGATTCCACCTATGTGTTAATAAAGTTTGCTGGTTCATTATTCAATTGTTTTGACATTGATTATACCTCATTTCTCAATAAGATTTCGACGTTCTTATGACACGTTGCCCCTTTGTGGCGCTCTTATGTATGGACCATGGCCATTTATGCATGCACTTCGTCGTATTTAGCCGCTGCTTTTTCTTTCTAGCCACTTGCTCAACTACCAAGAATGGTGATTGGGCCGTATGGGGGAAAGAAGCTGATATATGCCGGATATTCATTCATATACCCTTCACCAGGTTACCAAGACATCGAAGATGCATTGGAGATGCATTAAGAAGAAGTGTTATGGGCGCGTTCACACCTTTGGGGATGAAGTGGAGATAATTTCGTCGCACAATCATGAACCCAATTACTATCTGTAGAATTTGGTGAACTGGCCTCATTACACTCTTGAATTTCATTTCTGCTATAATTCTCAAAAGTTCTTCACAACAACTGACCACAAAGTTGTCCATGTTCTTTGGTTGGAGTGAGGAACAAAGTCAAAAACTCGATTCCTAACCAGTGGGATGATTGGCAGTAATGTATTTTTTATACTTTTTACTTGTTTCGGCATGTTTATGATATTTTTGTAACATTGAGGGTCGACTTAGTTTGATTCTGCTCATTTGTATTGGGACACTTGATGTTTTCGAATTAAAACTGCGATCGGATATGTTTTTGATTTAGTGAAAGTTTTCAACTGCTTATAAATGGAGGCAATGTTGCTGTGAGGATCACCGTTATTTACTCTTAGTTTGGTGCTCTTTTGTTTAACATGTTAACATGTTATGGGCAGAGAATAATAAAATTTAAGTTTTCTTTCTTTCTAGCCCGCTGAACAGCCTCTGAGGTTTGTTTTTGGGCGCTTTGGGGGGAAGAAGCTCATACATGGCGGATACTCGTATACACTTCACCAAGTGTGCCAGTCGTCCAAAAAGCACTGGAGATGCTCCAGGAGACAGTGTTTCGGTCGCGTGCACACTTTAGAAAATGAAGTGGTGGTGATTTCACTCCACAATCATAATCCAGATTTTAACCTTTGATAAAAAGCCCTTTCTCCAGATGGACGGGGTCAATGCTCCAAGTTTGGGGGTTTCAATGTCTATCCATTCCTAAGCCTTTCTATTAGTGATACGAGTTGCCCAGAAGTAAAATATTACATTCCTCTATTATTTGGTGGTTCGTTAATGGAGTCTGGTGATTGCTTTTGAGCCATCTGCGTTAATCGACAATACCAGTTGCCCAATTTTCATTAACTGAGTTCTTGTTTAGAAGATCGTTAAAGGTTAGTTGTTCTTATCATTGGTTGTGCTCTGCATACCCATTTTAAAGGATATGAAGGAATCTAAAACAATTGTATAAAGATCTTTGTTTCTCCGTTACCGGTTCGCGAGTATATCTGTAAATATTGTAGCTGTGAATTTATTAGTTGATGGTGTTTGCTACCATGCTACTTTTAAAGTGTTTTTTTTTATAAACTTTACTTATTCATTTTTCGTTTGTCGTCATTGCGCAAACAATGTATTGCATTCTTTCTTGCTTTTCTGATCTTCGAGCCTACATTTGGCGCTCTTTTGTTGTGTTCTGAATAGAAGCTTTTCATTAAATTCACCTCTTATGTCAATTTCACTCTTTCTTTCTAGGCAAGTTTTGAGGAACTTAAAATAGTTTTGGGGCGTAAATTAGGAATGAACTTAATTCATGCTGGCTTTTCTTATAACATCCAGTATGTGACTCGCACGCACAAGAAGCATTGGGGCTGCACAAGAGGAAAACAATGTCATGGTCGCGTTCATAGTATTGGGAATAAGGTGGAAGTGGTTACACCCCATAACCATGAACCAAATTATGATCTATTGGATTAGGTCAACTGGTTTTAAAATTTCAAAATTTGACCAGATTCTAAAATGAAAATAGACATCAAATTCAAAAGAGAATAACGGCACTAGCTGCACCGGTGCATCAAATATTTCTGTTGGTAATGATACATGTGTGCAGTAGTTGTTCTCCTGGTTAAACTCTTACTCATTTGAATGTAGTAGCAAAAATTCGCTCTTCTTAATGTATCATGTTAAGTGGTAACTTTCCAGTAAAGTGTGCCATCAATGAACCCTGTGTGGATTCACTGATGTCCTGTTAATATAAGCCAGTTTTCCAGGCTTAGGGAACGAGGCTCCTCATTTTCATATTAACTTGTACTACTAGCAAATGCCGTTCAAATTGACTAAAAACAAAAGTGTATAGAGACACTTGTTCTGCTACTTTCATGTTTTGAAAAAGTGGCGGCTCTCTTATCATAGTTGCCATGGGTCGTTACTGAACTTTTAAGTCGTCTGTTGCTTGTCCCAATACACAACCATCCACGGAAACGAACTGAAAAGCGGAATGCTATGGCGTTATTTTTTAAGAAGATAGTGGTTTCGAGATGACGCGTTACGTACCTAAAATGTATTTCTTATACACTTGTAATTCATGCCATTGCATCTATCAATTGCAAAGTGCGTGCTATATTTAACGCGTGAGACTAAGCGTTGCACACAAGTTTGAAAACTTGAATGATTTATGATTAAGTACTGCTTTTTAAATGACTTGGTGAGAAATTATTATCAAATACATGATTCGAAAAATCGTAATTGATGACGTTCTTTTTGATGGTTGTCTGGTGACTAACGTGTGCATATGTATAATTTTCTGTCTGCTTGTGTACACATAAAATAAAATACTCACGGCTGGAATTTCAGTATGAGCCAACAAAAATTTCTACTGTCATCCACGCTTACCATCTGATCTGCACTCTTATGTTTTAAAGATGGCGTGTTGTTTACGCGTATTGTACCATGCCCACTCTTTAAAGACGCCTACTTTCTTTCCAGCAGGGTGAACTCACATTTATAAAAGGCGCCATGGGCGCCACGATTCTACAGCATCATGGCTATCTGTACCACAAGCACACTTTAGCCACGCGTTCAAAGATCCTCTGGATGTGCACGAAACACTCGAGCTACAAGTGCAAGGGAAGGGCTCACACCCTAGAGAACCGTGTTGTCAAATTAATGCCTCATAACCATGCGCCGGAAGTCCCAGAAGCAGCACCGTTTAGATATCTGCTACCCTACTGAAATTAGATCTTTGATCTAATGACTTCGTACTCAGTTCGATATCATCCTTACTAAACTCAATGCAGTGAATGTTGTTTATCATCAGCAAGTGTTGAAAGCACTCCGGTGTCCCTTTTTTGACTAACAGAAGCCAGCCTTTGCAGAGTAACTTATTCAGTGATAAGGCCTTTCCTTTCAATATGAAGCTGCTTACACAAGTACATTTTTGCAATAGTTCATTTAAATTATGATATTTACCTTGGTTGTATAAGCTATTATTTTTACAATGCAACTACTGGTTTTGTTATTTGCAAACTAACCGATGGCAGACATGTAAAATTACCATTGTGCTCATCGAGATGTTATTATAAACTTCAGATACAACATTTTTTTCCTGCTACGGTGCAGATGTTTTCATTAAGTCTTGGGAAAAATCAAACTAGGAAGGCTCGCTAATGCTGTACTTGACCAGTAAAAATTTTCACATTCTGCGACGATGTGTTGATTAAAATTCGTGAAAATATTGCATACTTTATATTCTCTAATTTCTATGATCGAGCAATCTGCAAATCTTCCTTACATTGACATAATTTGGCGCTATTTTTGTATGACCCTCCTAGATGTGTCACAACACACGGCGAGAAGTGTTTATTTCTTTGGTTGCAGACTTTCGTGTACGTCACCAGTACAAGGAACTAACCCCGGTTGGTTTATGATGGTTACACCTGGTCGAAGGAACTTGAAAGTTTGCGCAGTGGGCACAAAATCATCTGGCGGTTCGGTCGGCATGCATCTTTTGAATACAAGGCTCTGCTGCACATTTGCGACGGTCATGTGGTGAAAATGAAACCTCACAATCATGGGCCTTAAATCCACTCCCTGAGTACCTGGAGTTTTTAGTATGTTGAAAATAATTACCATCACTGAATCATCAAGTTTACTCTCAAAAATTGTAGCACAAATCGATTTAAATATGGAAATTTGTCAGCAAAGGAAACTGATGTCATAATTAGGGCAATCAAAATTTTGCAATTTAGATACATTACCTTTCTAGTCCAATTTGACAGCGCATACGCACTATAGACTTAAGCGGTTCTGCAAAGTCCCATTTGTTTGAGTGTCTAAGAAAATGGTGAACTTATGGTTAGTAGATCCGATTAAATGTGGTTTGTCACACTGATAGTGAGTCCTGGTTGCGAAATTTAAGCTGGTGTAGTTTTAATTCGGGATTTTCCACTTCACTTTCGCAATGGTATCTACATTCAGTCAAGGCAGTCATAGCTCCATTCTTAAACGTGGTCAGCATAATTGCTATGACCGTTTTTAAAAGATCGGCATTGCCGGTACGCTGAACTTAGTTCGTCTGTTTTGAGTACCGCTATTGTCTTGAAAGTCGCGGCTCGTGTCATGTTAATTTGCAGTCTTTCCTTCCATGCCATTGGTGGAAACACTTTCTGCATTCAAAATAAAACGCTCAGGACTGGAATTTCAGTGTAAGCCAACGAAAATTGCTACTTAAGATGTCATCCGAGCTTACCATCTGTTCTGCACTCTTATGTTCGGAAGATGTCGTGTTGTCTGCGCGTATTGTACCATGCCCACTCTTTCAACACGCCTACTTTCTTTCCAGCAGGCCAAACTCACATTTACTAAAGGCGCCAAGGGCGCCACGATTCTACAGCATCATGGCTACCTGTACCACAGGCGCACTTTAATCGCGCGTTCAAAGGTCCCCTGGATGTGCACCAAACACGTGAGATACAAGTGCAAGGGAAGGGCTCACACCCAAGGGAACCGTGTTGTCAAGTTAGTGCCTCATAACCATGCGCCGGAAGAAGTCCCAGAAGCAGCACCGTTTAGATAACTGCTACCCTACTGAAATTAGATCTTTGATCTAATGACTTCGTACTCAGTTCGATATCATCCTTACTGAACTCAATGCAGTGAATGTTGTTTATACATCAGCAAGTGTTGAAAGCATTCCGGTCCCTCGTTTGACTAACAGAAGCCAGCCTTTTTCAGAATAACTCCATTCAGTGACAAGGCCTCCTTTCAATAGGTCCCGAAGGAAATTCATAATCTGCTCACATAAGTAAATTTTTGTAATGGTTCATTTGAATTAAGATTGGTTGAATAAGCTATTAGTTATTCAATGCAAATACTGGTTTTGTTATTTGCAAACTAACCGATGGCAGACATGTAAAATTAACATTGTGTTCATCGAGATGTTAACATAAACTAGCAGATACGTTATTTTTTCTATTCTACGGTGTCGGTATTTTCATTAAGTCTTTGGAAAAATCAAACTGGGAAAGCATGCAAATACTGTACTTGACCAGTAACTTTTCACATTTTACGACAATGTGTTGAATAAAATTCGTGAAAATATTGCATGCTCATTTTCTAATTCCCACGATCGAGCGATCTGCAGATCTTCCTCACATTGCCATAATTTGGCGCTGTTTTGTATGGCCCGCCTAGATATGTCACCACACACGGTGTGACGAGTGTTTTTCTTTGGTTGCAGACTTTCGAGTACGTCACCAGTACAAGGAACAAACCCCTGTTGGTTTATGACGGTTACACCTGGTCGAAGCAACGTGAAAGTATGCGCAGTGGGCACAAAATCATCTGGCGGTGCGGTCGGCATGCATCTTTTAAATGCAAGGCTCTACTGCATATTTGCGACGGTCGTGTGGTGAAAATGAAACCTCACAATCATGGGCCTTAAATCCACTCCCTGAGTACCTGGAGTTTTTAGTATGTTGAAACAATTACCATCACTGAATCATCAATTTCAATTATACGTTTTTTTCTCTCAAAAATTGTAGCACATCGATTTAAATATGGAAATTTGTCAGTAAAGGAAACTATTGCCATAATAGGATAATCAAAATTATACTACAGTTTTGCAATTTAGGTACCTGCCTTTTGGTCCAATTTGGCCGTGTATGCGCACTAGACTCAAGCGGTACTGCAAAGTCCATTTGTTTGAGTGTCCAATGAGACTATGACGGGCTTATGGTTAGTAGTTCCTATAAAATGTTGTTTTTCGCACTGACTTGTGAAATCCATTCAATCTTAAGCCGGGGACAATTGAGTCTAGGGAGACCTGGTTGCAAAATTTAAACTGGTGCAGTTTTAATTCGGGATTTTGAACTCCACTTACACAATGGTATCTGCAGTCGCTCAAGACAATCTCAGCTCCATTATCAAACGTAGTCAGCATAATTGCTATGGCCGTTTTTAAAAAGGTCGACATTGCCGTTCCGCTGAACTTAGTTCGTCTGTTTGAGTACCGCTATTGTCTTGAAGGTCGGCTGGTGTCATGTTAACTTGCAGTCTTCCTGTCCACACCATTGCAATGGTGGAAACACTTCTTCATCCATCGTTACTCGCTCGGGGTATTGCCACCAAAGTGATTAATTGTGATTCGAAACTTATTTTGCTGAAATCCCTTGAATATTTTATTCTGCTCATGTATTGCAGAACATAGTAGGAAATAAAAATGCTTGTTCAAACCGCGTTGTCCCAGTTTTGCAAATGCCTTTTAAAGTTCTTCCATAACCTTACTTTGTTGGACTTCATTTCGTTTTTCCAAATGATTGGTTAGAATGCTAAAATTTGTGGGTTTCCTGGCACATTTCTTTCCTATTAAGCGCTCTTTTGTCAAACATTCTGGACAGTTATTTTCTTAATGTCAGAGCAGTACGTAATATATACACGTTAACGGTTGTCAAAATGCTTAATTTCGTCTTGTTCCAGACTTTCCAATTTACCAATAGCAGGAAGGGTAAGGCCCTACTGATCTACAAGAATTACACATGGTCAAAATCGACTGAGGCGCGGGGCAAGATTGTTTGGAGGTGTCCAAGACATTCTACTTACAAGTGCAATGCTCGACTTCATACGTTCGGAAATCAAGCTTTGAAAATGACTCCTCATTGTCATCTACCTGATAGTTCTCCTGGATGGAACCATCCACATCATTTGAGCTTCTAATTTAAATGACTGATATAATGTTGAAGATCTAGTCATCCTCCTTTAGAGACCATCATTAAACAGTGGCCCTTTATTTTCTGACCATGTTCAGTTCATTTTGGTATGTTTAAGCTAATGTTGATCAACCACGCTATTTTCTATATGATAATGAAACTTGTGCTCACATTGGTCTCAAATTCAAATATCTTTTACTTTAGTAGATAAAGAGTTCATTGATATGTAGCCTTTGGCAACAAATTATATAACTTTTTATCTATACTCATGTTTAGAAGTATTTGAGTCGTACTCTTACACAGGCGCTCTTGTTAGATAGTGAAACTTTCCTTGACTGCATGATTTTTTGTCTGTTATAGCCTATTCCGTTCAAGCTTGTTAAAAGTTCAATGGGTGGATATCTGTTAGAACACAATGGTTACACCTACTTCCGGGACAAGCAATCCCGACGCAATACCACCTGGAAGTTCGTGCTGTTTAGGCGGAAGAAGTGCCCTGGCCGGGTACACTTGGCCTACAATCAAATCTCCAAGTACATCGCGCACTCGCACTCTTCGGACGCGCCAGAGAGGGAAGTAAAGAAAACGCTTCAATACATCAGGGATCGCGCCAAATATACCGAAAATCCTGTTGAAGACATCGTTCAGGACGCCATGGTGAATTTGACGAATGAGGTGAAAGAGCTGTTGCCTTCAGTGGAATCAATGAAAAAGTTGGCAGAAAGGGCGCGGCATCAGCAGAGATGTCAGATGTCCAAGCCCAACGAAAGCTTGACATCCCTACTGCTCAGCAAATGATTCGAAAATCTCCAAAAGCGCTATTTTTCTTCTAAATAAATTTAGTTACTTAGTTCGTTATTTACAGTTAATTTCCTTCCTAGTTTTCCAAGGAGCGTTTCAATGAATTTGCTCGTGGAGTTTAGTTGGCGATGTCATAGTGTAATTCAGGGATTAATGTCAAAAATAAATTTAAAACATATTTATTTGTATTTTTTATCACGGATTTTTTTCTTTTTGAATTGGTTAGCATCCAATTTTAATTATGTTACTTTGAATGAAATTGTTCATTTCTCCGGAGAAATTGTCATAAAACTCCAAGCATTTCTTTTTGTTTTGTTACCATTTTTGAATTTAAATGGAATTATAAATAAAATGGCTGAAGCTACAAATTAGAGCCTCTTATCCTCTTATTTTCTCAGCCGCTCTTTAGTTCTGGCGCCTTTTGCTGTCGTCGAATTCCTTGCCTTGCTAATGTTGGCATACTGCTCACAATCATTTGCCGGACACCAAGGGGCTTGAGATAAATGTGGTGAAACATAAGATCTGCAAGCTGGCGAAGGATACTCAATTGCCTGTGGACGTTATCGTCCAAACTTGTATCAAGAGTTTGCCCATGGAAGTGCGAGTCCGTCTGCCATCATTGGAGGTGCTGCATCAGCTCGCTGAAAGTGCACGAAATAGCGATTCAGTCAAACCTCTGCCACCTCCTTTAGAATAAAACAATATCCACCTTAAATTTTGGCACATTGTTGCACCATATTTACCTTAGTTTCTTTTTGCGATTGCTTTATCTCGCTTTCCAATTTATGAAGTTATTTACTGTATATCTTTCTGACTTACTTTTCTGTTTTCGTTTCGCATTGGTATGATTCGTTCAAAGAGCAGCTCAGGGCATTCCGTGCAATGCTTTCTCTTCAAATTTGTTGGCATCCCTCAGTTTCTTTCTGAAGATTACTCGAGGATTATTGTCTGCTGGATAATACGACCTCGCGCGTCGGTAATTGTTGTGCCAAGCTAGATCGCCCTTTGAGTCCACTCTTATGTCAGCTGCACGTTGCATTTGCTTGTTTGTACTAAGTATCCTAAGACCTAACTGATTCCCTATAATGGACGAAGTGGTATTCTGCTTTACAATTGTAGAGAGACCTCCCCTTAACGAGTGATTTCTCCTTCTAGGGATTTTCATTTGTGAAAGGTCGAGGTGGTGGAAGTTTACTTTTGTACAACGGATTTACGTATTATAGAGCTAGAGTTGACTACAATAAAATGAGATCATTTTGGAAGTGCACTAAGTTTGCCGCCCAGAATTGCCTCGGCCGTGTTCAGATCACGGGCGACCAAGTGACAAAATCGACGTTGCACAGTCACCTTCCGGATCGCAATGTGGACCACGTGCCCGCACCACCCTGTATACCAATTCATCATCTGAACGACCCTAGTTTCAGCTCAGCACGTCCAGAATACTTCCAAGTATTGCCGCCTCCATTAATACATGCTGCCAAAACGACAGGACCTGAGTGTTACCAAAGGGTGGAAGCCACTAGACTGCTGCCGGACTTTGCCACTGGTCCCACCGACACGAGCATGCTGACCAATGAGGCGTTCTCCAGCAATGGACAAAGTCAGGAAACAAGCGAAACCATTCCACCAGGGTTGGGCTAAACATAACAACGAAACCTCTGTTTTTTGAGTTCAGAAATTTTCAGATTGATTGTGCTTTCAAAACTAAGCATATTTTGGAAATTGGCTCGTGTTAATACGTTAGTCATACCTAAACGTAATTTAACTTAGGTTAGAAATAGACTGAAAGTCCATTCTATAACGACCTTCTGCTCCACTATTGTATCGGCGCGTGTTTTTCGGTAAACATTGTGTTAGACCTACTTTTTATAGCATTTTCTTTTTCCCTTTCAGCAAATGGCAATGTACGTGATGCGTCGCCGTGGCCGTAGGGGTGCCACTGTGTTGGTGCACAACGGCTACACGTATAATAAGCATAGAATCTGGGGTTCCAAGATTATGTGGAAATGTTCAAAAACCGATAGTATTAAATGTCACGGACGGGCACACACCACTTTCGACAATCGCGTGTTGAAGATAAGCTTGCATAATCATCCTCCGAGTCATGGGCCGGATGTTGCGGATCACTCCTTGAGTTAATTAAGTTGTTTTCTAATGCTAGCAAGTTTCTTGTATCTAATGAGACGTATTTACATGCAGCGAGATAACCCTCGTTGTTTTAGTTATTTCAAATATGTAATGAACACCAAAGGAAAGACGTGCATCAAGATGTTGTAATCTTGAGATAAAATAACTATCATTATCTTGTTTGTTGTTTGATTCAAATTTGCAAAATGCTAGATTCTATTGCTTTAACTATTTTTTATAAAAATGAACTTAAAATGCAGCAAAAATTGAACTTAAATTTGCAACTGTCTTCAATGAAATGTTTCCAGTGTAAGGGCAATGAATTATTTTGAAGTTAATTTGTTTACTTCTACTGATATTCTTGGTAGTCAAGATGGCCATGTTTCTCGTTTTGATTTTATGGCAAAGAGTAGTTTGCTACTGATTGTAATTACTTTTGCGACTCGTAAAAAAAATCCTTGTACGGTAATAAATTATTTTCGTTTTGGGGATATTTCGATTCTTGTATTTGTCATCTGGCCACAAAGTACCATCTCTGCGCCCTTTTGTTCTCCCATCGTTGAATGGCACATTTGCCACTAGCACTTCTTGACTAACCACCCTTTTTTTGCTTTAGACGTTACCTTATAAGATCTTGACAAGCAAATTGGGTGGAAAGAAGTTGCTGTATTAGGGATACGGGTACAGTAGGGTGTCAACAGTTGGAACAAGAACCTATTGGAAATGCTACGCTTGTATCCGCAATAAATGCTTAGGCCGAGCACACACCGACAAAAACAACGTGGTTGTGACGAGGTTCCACAACCACCCGCCGGATAACTTGGAGCCGGAAGTAGAGGCTGTGCTTAACGAAATTGTAGAAAAGTCAAAAACTTTTGAGCCCAGCAGCGTGGTGCAGCACATTGTTATGCAACAAAGGGCAGAGCTGAGGGCCGAATTGCCACCAATGCAAGTTTTACTCGAAATGGCCAAACGGTCTCGCAATAAGGAAGTGTGCTTTAGGAGAAATATTGATTAAATTAGTTGGAAATTTGAATCAAAGCGCTCCCTCGTATCTGTGAACCATAAGTTAGGGATCATTAAATCTTGCTTCCATTCTGACAAATGTACTGGTGCGCGGGATTTTTGCTTTCTCCTGTGATCTGTATGTTATTGTATTTTGTACGAGCAAAAAGTGCCATGAAGTTTTTAGTTGTAACCTCATCATGTATGGGGTGATCTCTGATACTTCATTAGCGATTTGATCTTGGTATTTATGGTATTTGAAGATCCAAGTACTTCCTCACTTGTTTTATTTTAGGCAAAGCGATTAGTAATCTAGATGCTTCTTGTTTACCGCCCTGAACCTGAACCGTTTTAACCGCATTTTGAGCCACACTTAGCTTTCTCAACTCAAACGTTTGAATATTTTTGGTCGGTGCAAATATGCGCTTAGTTCTGTCTGCTTGCTCTCTTATGTCTGTAAGCGCCGAATACAATTGCTGTATTCTAATTTTTCCTTGCAGCCAATACCTGTTGAATATGTGAAAAGCAAAATGGGTGGCTACCTGTTATTGCATGATGGCTACACGTATTGCCGAGTGGCGCAGTCTGGGGAAAAGACCTACTGGAAATGCTCCAGCTATACCCGCTACAAATGCCCGGCGCGTGCTCACACCAATAAAAGGGAAACTATCATTGTGACACGTAATCACAATCACTATCCCAAGGTGCCGAAGTGGGATGTTGACAACGTGCTTATCCAAATTAGAGCCCAATCTGAGAGCACCAATGATCTCATTGAAAATATTGATCAGAACGCCCTCAATGGACTTGGCCCAGAAACAACCGCCAATTTGCCGGCCATGGCTTCCCTACGTCACATCGCCGAACAAGCTCGCTTAATGCAGCAAATTGTGGGGAAACTAGGAAAATTTGACTGAGTAGTTCCAGCTGAAACGAGTCTGTTTTGCAGCATTCTTAAAATTGTGGAAAAATGGCACGTTGATCTAATATTAAAATTGTCCTGTAGGCGCGTTTTCATATAACCATAGTGGCAAATGCGTTGCCGTATTATAATGGGTTTTAGTTTCGAACTTATTCTTTAATTCTTCATTTGTCATCCGCACCATTTTCAAAATTAAGTTATTTTAAATGGGAACCAAATTATTTGTTTTCACATGCATATCATGATATTTAATTCCAAAATTAGTAACAATGTTACAACCCTTGCAAATTAAAAATTTAATTTGAAGATGTTCGGAAATATTGGTGAAAGTACGTTACTTATTATTATGCATTTTATTAGGTGTTGTTAAACGCCGGTTTTCTTTGGGCCACAATGAGCATTGCAGTTATACCTAGGTTTTAATGACGCATTTTGAATAGTTAGATTACTGGACAGAAACATTGTCTGAGGAGACACAGCTTACTCTTGGCAAACGGGAGGCTTTTCTCTTGTGCCGAGACTGGAATTTTACAGTCAACAGACTCCCATGCATAATAGCGTTAATTTAGGTTTTCATTACGTTGGATTTTAATGCCATATGCTCTGTGCTGTTATGGAAGGCGATGTTGGCAGTAGTTTGGCTATGGTCGACAAAGATGCATAGACATAAACTATCACTGTTATACTTTAACAAGCTTTGTGCTGTCGTGTTTTGAGACATAACGGTTCTCGCTAATTGCTTCGAATGAATGTATTTTAGCGAAATGAGGTGAAGTGTTCCTAGTTCCTTGAAGGTACTGAAAGTTGCGTTTGGGTAGCTTGCGGAAGTCGATCTTTAGTTAGAATTCGTATTTGTTGCTTTTATTCTGTGAAGATTTTTAATACCCAATTGAATTGACCAAATACTATGGACTTGGTCAAATCTTTGTATCCATTATCCAGGTTTTTTTTAGCTTTTGTTGCAATCGTATACATTGTAGTTTGCAAATTGATTTTCACGTCTTGGATTGTGTACCAAAAGTCAGGATTGGTCGAACCTAAAATTTGTTTTTGTTAGGTAAAATAGCTTGGAGCAATCATTTCGTAACATTTCCTTGCAAACTCCAAAACAATTCACTATGATTTATCTCATTGAAGACGAGAGTAATATTGTATGGTTAAACTGAATTAACTTTGGGCTCTTTCATCATACTTTATTCCATTTACAGTGCTGTACGCAACCGTGTTTGATTTTTTAGCAAATACCTACTGATATAATAATGCTATTGCCATGAAAGTTAAATTCAGGATTTGATCAAAGTTCAAGTAAAAAAAATCCGACCGTTTCATTTTCATTGTTTTAGCATGTTGTGGGACTAAACATGTCTTATTTCCTAGATTATGCCTAACCTTCAAAAACCTCTGTTGAATAATCTCTTGAGATATCAAGTATCTGTATCATAAAGCTTGGGTGTTCTGTAACACGTGTATTGTTACCACACCGCCGAATTCCAAATTCAATCCAGGGTTGCTTTTAGATAATGTAAACCACTGGTTTTAATTTGAGGAAATGAGCTAGTTCAGTCCAAGAAAACTTGTTATTCAGCACAGGATTTGATGTTATTATTGCATGCATTTGTAGATGGAAAAATTTCCGACCATATTGTAAACATGTATATGGCCTTAATAAATTTACCTTTTTCAGTACTAGTAGCGGAATGTTGATGATATTCCATGAATCGCGAGTTGATTTTATATACGGTATCATATTCAATAAAAAGTTTCAAATAATGTTAGTTGATTGTATTTTTTTCACTTGTTCACGCGTTTTAAACTCGAATATTTTCTGGTGAGAACATTTTCTGATTTGAAAAATATCTCCCACCCTGGTAAAGAAAGTAAAAATTAAATTTTTTTATAAATCGTCTTATATAATTCAGATAATTTGTCATTAGTTTCTGGTGAAATAACTTTAAATTAGCTGCCTTTTATAATTTGGTTTTGTTCTACGGAGATTAGACCTTGTATTAGCTATACAAGATAAATTGTTTCTGATGAACCATTGGTTGTCCACAATGCCCTCTTGTTCAGAACTGTCTCGTGATGAATACTGTCATGTTAATAGCGTTTGTTTTACCGTTTTACGACAATTTTTATGCTTTTCGTGCAGGGCTTTAACGGATCGAATCAGGAACAAGGATCATTATCACAACTCGCGAGTGTAAAATATGGAAATGTCTACAATCCATCGTTACCATCTACATCAGGGTCAAGTACAGGTAAGAGCAATTTATCGTTTTTTATCAGTATCTTAGCCACTCAGTCATGTTTTTCTGTCTGATCGGTGCTGGAATTTATCGCACCCGCTCGTGAAAACGCTTGCAAATAACGAAGCCTCTGTGTGATAAATAAGTAATTATGCCATTTTTAGAAGCCAGTGTCTTCAAAACAGTGCTACAAGAAGGATCCTTGCCAATTTACCTACATTGATCATTGATTGAATCTGATTACAATTGTTCAGATTTATCTGAAGTTACTTACCTTGATGAAATTGGAAATCATGATGACTGCCAATAATATGGAATTGCTAATTTTCACTGCCTGGAACTCATATCTGTAAAAGATTACATCGACCAAAAAGTGAAACTGTCACCGACAGGTTCAATTTGCATCACCAGGACTGCGTTTGGACTAAGCATTGCGTCGTCATTGCAAATCATTTAAGATTTTCCTAAAATCATTCCAATGCCTTTCATTTGATTGGCGATATTTCGGTATCTTTTGAATATCACTTTTGTTGAACATTTTAATATCTCTTAATACCTGAAGCACTTGTGCAATACACGTCAACCTGTCTGGCGAGTTTCGTCCAGATATAAAGTGCGTATGATTGCATCCGTTAAAACCAATGCTACAGTATTAGCATTACTTCGTCAGATGTCATGGATTTGAACAGAAACTGAGAAACTATGAATGGAATCGGTGAAGAACTTTCCCGTCGAAGGCATCGACTTGTAAATGACAAATTTTGTAGTTTTTTTTATATCTAAAATAAGTAATTAGGAATCCCAGGATCGATTCTTTTTCACTTTAAATTTTTGATGTGGCTGGATAGTGCATCAACCATATTGGAATTGATTTTCAATTCCTGCCCAGCATTCATTTTTGCTACTTAATATGACTATACATGTACATGCATATGGACCAGTGTTGCACCCGGAAGTAAAAAATTCTTCAAAGTCAAGGTTGAACACAGCGATAAAATGTGAGACAAGGACATCATTTTGCAAACGAACTTGACTCTGATCTTCGTTTCTCCAACATCGGTTATGCATCGAGACATTCTGGAATTGCAGCTAAGTTTCATTTGTGAGGCTTCTCTATACAATAATTTGCAAGCGTCTTCACTTGGTGTCTTGTGCTCAGTGTTGCTTCATTCGTTTTTAAATTTGGGTTATTACCGTAGCATAATCCATGCATTAACGGGTTGCATTAAATTGTTGGTTTGTAAAGTAATGTGTAATTAAAACAGGTTTTGGTAAGCAAAATCATCACGTAAGAGACGACTAAGACCTGTTCTAAGAGCATATTTTTGCCAATTGCAGCCTTGTGAAACTTGTTGATGGTTTTGGATTGTTGAATCTTTGCGTAATTCCACTGAATTCCCTTAATAACATAAACTTCAAAATCACTTCTCAAATATAATGAAGATCTGTTATCAAAAATATTACAGGATGTCAGAAATTTCAAAACTCGCATTATTTTTATGTTGAGAATGAAGTCAGATAAAAACCTTCGTTTTATAGTTTAGAAATTAAATTTCTATAAATTAAAAAAAAATAATTTACCATCATTTCTATTTCTAAAACCAATAACTAAACTGTAAAATATTTTTTATTGAATTCTATCTTTACTAATTTACAAATTTTGTTATTGATTACCATTTAAGATTTCTACAGGTTATTCCTCGTCATTTTTTCAACTGAATCAAAATTTGAATTTTATTTATATTGACTTGAATTTTAAATTATTTTTTATCAACTCTGGAGCAGGAGTCGGACAGAAAGCATGTTAGACTATTGTTGGTTTTGCATGATTGTACATTAGGAATTTATGGCCATTTTTTCAAATGTAAGCTTGCTGACACTTTTTAACCAACTTCACCATGTAACATTATTGATTGAAACAAATGACACCTACTTGTGAACAACCATTCCAGTTAAGCAAATAGCATCGTGTATGTAGTCGATATCATCGCATATTGTTGCTGACCAGGAATAAACCTTTAGGTCTAAAGATTGGCACAGGAGGCTTTCTTAAAAGTAAACGTCTAAGAAATTTTGCTTTAAAGTTTCCTAGTTTGAAATTTTGGCAGTGTTTTTTTAAGCTCGTGCTTAACTATCACTATGCCTATCTTCCATGCGAATGATGTTAAACGAGATTTTGACTTCTGTTCAACGTTTGTTCTTTGAACTGTTACCAACTTCGCATTGCGTTACAATCGGACACATAATACTGAATTTAACTTTGCTGAAAAGAAAATTGTAAATATTTCAACAAAGTTTGTTTGCCAGAACAAGTATATAATAAGCAATGTCAGATTTCTGTTTGAAATATTGAAGGACCATTCATGTATCTAAAAATGATCCTTGTGGTGCGAATAAGTCACGTTTCACTTGGATATGAATCACTTAAATGGACTAGAATGGCCAAATGCAGACCATTTGCCTAACGGACAGTTTCTCAGTAGGGCCCAATGGGTTGTAAATCTTTACATGTTTCTTGCCAATTCAATTGGCAAGTACAGACTTGGACACGTTATTTGTTATCCTCAGTCTATTACTGTCTTTTCCATTATTGACGAAAACTTAGGTTTTCTTCTGAAGACAATTTAGACGTCATATCATTTTATTCTGCATTATCAAGTTAATGTAGAAATTCTGCTTTTGTGAACGAAAATTTATACAGACGTGGAGTCTGTAGCGCCTATCCTGGTCAAAAAAGCCACAATGACCTTTTCTCAATTTATTTAGAGGTCAAAAAGCTGGAATAATTAATATCTTGTCATGCTGCTGATGTGTATATATTTTATATTTTGCAGCATAAAATTTGTTAGCTATTATTTCCCAAATTTATCGACAAGAAATATATGCACAAAAAAAAGAAAATTTCATCTTGACAGTTTCATTGTCAGGAAACTCGTCAAATTCATAGAGAAGTTTGCTGAGGCTTTTCTTGGGAAATGCACCATTTCGGCTACCATGATGTATCTACAGATCAATAGTAAGCTTAGAAATAAGTGAAAGCACAGACACGGATTTGATCAATATTTTAATTGAATTACCATGGATTACTGATATTGCTATTCAACAATCCCGTTATGCAATGCCTGGAGGAAGATTCGTTGTAATCCGTTAGGACACAAATATAGATATGCCGCTGTTCAAATTTGACTTTTTGGTATTACATCTTTTCGCAATTTTAAATTTTACCTCTATAAAAAATAAATGTTTGTCAAAATTTCTATTTTTTTTTTCGAAACGACAATAATTAGCGATTTTTGACTAGTTTTGGTACGCTCAACTCCTGGAGATCTGATCCACAAAGGTCATGAGACATGCCACGGAGTTTGCCAAGTCAATCATTGGCAATAAAAACTGGAATAAGATGTCATTTGATAATGGTCGTTTTCGAGTGTTAGTGGGAATTTTTTTAAAAGATGGCGGACTGGTTGGCTACTTTGCTTCCACCTGTTGGTTTTTTTTTGCCAGGCTTACTGATGTCATTTTTTATTCTTTTTTGAACTTGGCCCTAGGGACGTGCAGTAAGCCTGTAGTGGTGGAGAAGTGGATGATAGAGCAGCTGAAGCTCACCTGTGTTAACACGGGGCAATTTGCTACAGGCCTGGCTAAGATATTGTTCACGGAAGAGGAAAGGTACTACTCTTGCTGCACGAAAACGCAACTCAAAGAATTGCTCGATCCCGAAAAGTTAGAATTCATTCGTGAAATGGTGTTTGACGAGTTTAAAGTGCTTCCCATGGACAGAAAGGCGGTGTGGGTGAAGTGCATGCAGGCAATCAATTCCCACTGCCGCTATATCAGGTGGAAGACTAAAATTCGTCACGTTGGCTACGTTGATCCCAACAGTGACAGCCGGGATGGGCCAGCCACTCCTCCATGCCACCAGCCTTCTGAGAGTACCTCGCACGATGCCTTTGAATCGAATCAGGAAGTTAGTTTGCCTGATGATGGCCGCAATTGTGGTGCACTTTTAATGAGCTTACTTAGCCAGAGGGCCGATTCGTTGTAAAGATTTTGGATATGACGTGCTAAGTAATGCTTTTATCATCTTGTTTTAGTGTTAAATTCTCTAGAAATTGAGAATTCAATGTTGTTTTATTGACATTTTTATAATTTAACTGTAGATAATCTTATCCTCGTCCTGTTTTGGAAGTTATGAACTTTAAAAAATGAGTGGACTGACAACCCTCAGCCTTCAGGCAGTTTTTGCAATACATGGTGTTTTAGTTGTTCAGAAATGTGCCAGCAATTAGTGGCATACTAGAAATAAGCTATGGACATGCTTTCCAAATGGCATTAAATTCCACTATTTTGCTTACCTGGTTCTGAATTTGTGACGACTTTCGGTCTAATTTAAGAGTTCAGGATTGTAACCAAGCATTGTGACAATCTCATAACTGCTGGGCACAGTGTTTGAGTATGTTCGACTGTTTATCAGGGTTTTAGTGATAATTATATGGAGTGATTGTTGGCTACAAAGATTCTTGTAATAAATCAACTTTCATCATTCTAAAAAATTATTTGTCCCAGGTTTTGTTCTTTCTTATGTGAAGAATTTTTTGTTGAGCAATAATTGAGTTTAGTGAATTGATTTATTTCCCGAAAAGGTAGCGTCGAAGAAAAAGTAACGTCCGAAAAAAGTTTTCCTCCAAACTGGCATCTTCGAAATCTTCAGTATTGTGATAATAAAACATTACGTAATGTTGGTTAGTTATTTTAGGTACATAGACTTTGTTTTGATATGTTTGTAACGCCAATGATATTTTATCGGAAGAAATATGAAAAAGTACCAAAATCAATGCTATAAGTACCAATGTACACTACTAACTGGAATGGTTCGTTTCCTCGTTTCCCCACATTTCCCTTCCTCAAAACATAAGTGACAGCAAGTTAAACAGCACCAATATAATACCAAAGAATGCAGATTCAGTGGCTTTCTCGAGACCACTCCGAACTGTGATTTCCAAATTCTTAATTCTTTCAAATTTGTTCCATTTGCTTGCGTAATTGAGCAAGCCTTGTTCAAATTGGGCTACCGCAAGACCTAAAACCATGGTAGCACTTCACTTTCATTGCTTCACTTCATTTGACATGGATGTAGTACAATTCTAGGACCAATTGTACACGAAACATTTTTGACTAGATTTTGTAGGACCTACTGCTACTATCATCAACTGAGCAAATTTTTCATCTTCTTTCCAAAGCTCAATTTTTATACATAATTGCTATGTATACAGTATTTGCATTGTTGATTGTGTAATTGTTTGTAAGGTTTTGTTTATGGTTGATTTCCACAACTAGCTCCTATAGGTTTCGTTATTTCAGCCGAATGAACGTGACTAGCGTTCAAGATTTGAAACCCGCCAATCTCGCTTAAAAAAAACTTATGTAAAATTGTTGGATGCACCACTGAAATGGCTTCCTACTAGCGGAAGTTGCATCCGATGTATCTTCACATTTAGCTGCAAAAGACACAATGGTGATTTGTGCAGTATCTTTTTTGTTCACAATTCTGCGCAACAATTCCAATTTTATCGTCGATGTAAAAAAAAAACACCTCCTTGCAATTATCGGATATATATGTCGATTTGATCGTTTATTGTCCGTAAGTGTGGGACAATAGCCTGATGCGTTTCTGTTAACCCTGTTGGGAAAAATTAACAGCGTCCAGAATATCTTTCCTGGCCATCGTGTCCATCACTGGCATTATTAACATTTCGCAAGAATAAAATATGATCTTATAAAAATAACTTTTCCAAATATAGTGCATGTTTCATAAAGTACAAATGTCCATAAACTGACTGATCACTGCTTTAGATCAGACCCCCGTGATTTAATACTTTCTTTAGTTAACGAAATATTCAACAACTGTCAACAAATTTAGCAAATCGAATTTTTTTTCCTAAGTAGGCCTAGTAGTTTCTCTTTAGCTTCTTATTTGTAACTTTTGATGCATGGTTTTTGGGATTGATTAAGGGTAATGGCTTTGTGGCCAGCACGACAATTATGTAGGTGCACGAGTAATGTACTAAAGACATCTGAAGAAAAAATTCTAATTTAGAAAAATCATGTTGTCATTGACGCATTATAGTTAATTGCTCTAATGACGGGAGCATTACAAATACACCATTTAAACATTAATTTGTAGATGCCATGTTGGCGTAATTTAATTTTAATGTTCGGCATTTTTTCCCCCGCCAAAAAGCATTATTGTTTGAGAAAGTGAAGTGCTAAAATAGTTTGTGGAAGACGCTTGCTCTTGTTTACAGCGTGGAAAGGTCAAGGAGCCCTTGGTTATTGGTGCTGTTTTGATTGATTGCGTGTTTAGATTTGGGTGTTAGGCTGAACATGCAACATTTTTTTGATAAGTTTTTAAGTCAATTATTGACTATGGTGTTGACGATTATTTCCGTCTCACATCTGCTGAAATTATGGAAACTCGATAGCTCGAAATTGCACGATCTTCCTTCGCTTCCTATCAACTGATAATCCTTTACCGTTGTAACTCTTACACAAACGTTTGGCACATCACGAAAAATCACACTTTGACATGTATCACTCTTCAATGTTAAGCCAATTGCGTTTAAGAAACACCCCTTCGCTGCACATGAACTAGATATTATGTCAACTTGTTTCATAGTCGTTTCGCGTTTGTATGATGGCGTTCCTGGAAGTTAAGTTAAAAATGTTTGTTACATTGCATCTGATGCAAACTGAAGACATTGTTTAAATATCACCATAAAATACCTAACCGACGTTTGCAGTAGTTATCTGTTGAATGCCCCCCACATACTATAGAATACGAATTAAGAGTAAATTTACTTGACAGTAGGCTACTTTGTTTCAAAGAGAACAAGCCACTGAATCTGAAATACGTTATGGACTCGAACAATAACGCTTCCTTCGTCGTCGAGCAAGTCAGACAAATCATATCTGACGTGATCAAGTATTAGCTTTTTTTATTTATATTAGTCGAAGAGGTTTGGTCGCATTTTGGCCGTGCACTCGCCAACAACCTACCTATCAGCCAACTCACCAGATTTACCACACACTCCAGCTGGTAAAAATGTAAGGTTTAATGGCTTCAATCACTTGTTAATGTGGCACGCCACTGGTACAAGGCGGTGCCAGAGTACCTCACGGACTGGCGTTTACTGTGGAAAGGGCGAGAAGACACTTTGCTTCAGTTCCAAGAACAATTGCTTTGTAAAATATCATGAAAACTAATGTTTCAGGAACCACAAGTGTGTGGTAACATAAATTTTGCATATATGTATATAAAAGTAATTTCTTATGTTTAATGTAAATAAGTTAAAATGTCACATTTTCTTCATATTAGCACTAATGCAAAAATTTACCGCTAAGCCCTGGCGGCTAAAATTTTAGCCAGTCCGTAATTTTTTAAATAATTGGTCGATCTTTATAGAAATTTACATGGTGCATCCTTTCATCTACATGAAAGCAACTAAACAATAAAAAAATATTTTAAAAAAAATTAAAAGTCAGGGCTGAAAGGGTTAAAAGACCATCGAACTATAGCACGAAGCTTAGTTATCAGTAGATATCAATTGTGTTTATGTGATTTCCAAAAAAAAAATCAAATCAAAACAGTGATGTATGGCATTAAAAAAAACCGAGAGTGAGAGTTAAAATTATCACTATCATGGAATGAAATATTGGCAGTGATAATATTCAGTTTTTTTTTATTTTTTTGTTGTTAATTATGAACATTCCTACCACTTAAAGCACAATGATATAGTGATGCAAAGCAGTCATTCCCATTGTTGCTTTGAGTGCTTGACTACACGAATTCATTTGGAATATTTCAATGACTTTTCGTTTATTATTGCGCCCTCTTTGGGCTTGGTGGGCAGTAAGAAAATATACATGTATTTGTTTATTATGAATCTCAACTCAAGATATTGCTAGCAATTGATAAATATTAGTGCAGGTCATGATTGGCTTTTATGGAATCTTTCATGAAATTAGCCCTGGAAATCTTGAAAAACTACATTCAGGATAACCATCATGCCCAATAGTAAAGGAAGTTTTGGATGAAATAAGCCAACTGGATTTAAATGGAAATATGGAAATATATTTGCTGACATATAATATTGTTGCTTCTACTCGTGACTTCTACTTATGGAATTCCTCAAACTTTCGCAATCACAAGTTCATTAAATGGCTGGATTTTTAAACAAACGCGGTATTCCCCAGACTATTAAATGGTTTCTTTTCCTATAAACTTGATTGGCAATGATCGATGCTGTTTCGCCAATGTTGCTATAAATAATTCGGTAGTGTTCAAGAAATACCCTGAAACTGCTTTGATTGGTTAAAAACGAAGTTTCCAAATCTTTATTACCGCAGTGTGGAGAGGCTAATCTTGAATTTCTGCATGGGTGAAAACTCATCAAGATTTCCTGTTTTAATTTGCTCGCAGGTTTTCTGGAAGCTTCGGTTCTTCTCCCAGATGATGTTGTGCTTGGCGAAATGAATCTCGATGCAAGCAAGCAAAAACTGATCAAAACAGTTGAAGGTTGGCTTGGAAGAAACATTCTGCAGTTCAGGAATCCTCACGAAATTATAATTGGTCGAGATTTTGCTATAACTATGAATCCATTCCATCCGTTGTTAGGCATCACTGCCGAGGTGACGTGCAAGTTGTGTGAACCTCACGTGCCCATCAAGGTGGAAGCGGGTTTCACCAGCACGCATTGGAAGACCTCCAATTTCAATAGGCACATCCGACATTTCCATTTTAATTGTTATGCTAGATGCGTTGACTAACATTTCTCTTGATTAAACAGTATTGTTTGGAACTTCGACGGTAGTGTTTTAAAAACGATGCTCTTCCGATCAATCCATAATATTCGACTATTGCTGTCTTGGATTAGTGGACAATGAACACCGTCACGTGAACTAGCTTCGTTTTCATCAGTAATCACTTTGAGAATACTGGGATGTTTGAAACTTCAATCGACCACATTTACTGAGGTTTTCACGGGTAATCTTGAGTAGAAAGTGTTTTGAGCCGAGTTGGCTTGAAGGTTATGCTTTCACTTAATAGGAGATAAACTTTGCTGCTATTTTCATCAATGATCTCTTAGAAAATACTGAGATATTTGTTGTTCCTTTTTCTCTTAAGTCTGTTTCCTTTACCCCCTTTCATAACGCGGGACGTTGTTAAATAATGAGAAGTTTCAAAAGACTATCTTAAATTTGCCACATTGCGCAACATTCATTACATATGTAGCGACCACGTGGCGACCCGGAAAACGTCGCCAGTGCGTTTTCTACGATCCCCTATGCGTCACCTGCATAGGGG